>JAXQQM020072580.1:0-87844 GCA_034641835.2 Pinus albicaulis | reverse complement strand
AAAATAGCCTCTAAATATGTGCATGTATCTCTTAGTCTGAAATCAATTTCAAAAACATGAGATAGGTTTTTGTATATAGGTCTCTTAGGAACAAAAACCTCCTTTAGTTTTGTAAGATGTATTTCTGATTGGCCACAATATTCTCTGCAAAATGATGACTTAACAGGAATTTTCTGCAAAAAGTGCTTTCCAACATTGTTTAATATTTCCAAAACCATAATGGCTGTTAGAAACGTGAGAGAGGTTTTTGTAGATGGACCTCTTAAGAACATAAACCTCCTTCAGTTTTGTAAAATTCATCTTGGATTGATCACAATAGTTTCTGCAAAACTATGACTAAAATATGCAATTTCTGCAAAAATGTTCCTTCTTGTTATGTTTTTTCATCTTTTTACTTTCTTGCTCTTTTGACTGTTTTACTTTCACTTTAGACAAACCTCACTATTGGTGAAAGTATTCTCATCTCTTTTTACCATTTTACTGCCTTCTGTATTTACTTTTACTGTTTACCTTTGAATGCTCTGTAACTTCATTTTAATTGTCACTGACTTTTACCTGATACACTTTAACCACTGATACTCTTTAGCTGTTATGCTTTCTAACCTCTGTTTGAATAGATTTGATAAAAATATTGGAGTAAAAAAATCTTATGACTAGTATTAAGACTGTTTATCCAAGGATGTGATCTTCTGATTACCTCTTCAGGGGACAACCGAGTAGATTTTTCAAGCAATTCCCCAATGGACAAGGGAGTGAGGTTTTGACCAGGTTCAAAATGGAGCATCATTCAAGGCTACAGGAACTCCCATTTTGGTTCTTGTGGAAAAATGAAAATTTGGCTAATGGTGAGGAATTGAGTAAATTCACGGGAAAAACAGGTCCATTTGCAGATTTAGTAATTCAATTACAGTTTTCGGGGTCATGGAATGAACTAGTAATTAATTCTAACTCTGTTTCAGTGAAGGAAAAAAGGAAAGTTGAGATTTCAACAGAGTTCAGTTTGAATTTAGGGTAAATACCTGTTTTTGGAGAAAACAGCATTTGGATAGGTGCCGGCTAAGGTAGATAATCTTCTGAGAGGCTTGTCTGCAATCTTCTTCGAAAGGATAAGGTAAGTGGACTTCACAAATTCGAATTTTGAATTTTTCTGCGTGGAAGGCGTTTTCTTTCACTGGCGTACAAAATGATGAAAAAGACGTGAATGTTTTGTTTTATCGGCAAAGTCAAACGGGGGGGAATTTTTATTATTTTTATGGGATGACGTCACTGATGTATGATGGATGCGTCACCGGGGTCGGGCGGTAAGCGGTAAATTCCGCACCGCTTTCGGGAGCAGGCAGTTTTCCGCGGGGAGGTAGCGATTCCATTCGGAGATCAACACGTGGTGGGTGCACTGTTTCGAAACCACTGCAATTTCGTGAGTTAATTACTCCGACGGGGACAAATAATGAATGAACGATCGTCGTTGATTTTCAATGGAATGATCCAACTGGACGACTTCCGGATGGAGAGATGGTATGGGAGCATCTGTATGGGCCCGGCACTTACTAATTATGTTAATTATTCCGGGCGGCGTCTTATTGACTGAGGGATTGGTTATTAATTAATCCGGGTGATTAATTAATCCCGTGGATTAATGAGAGTTGGGGTTGCGGTGGGACTTTGGTTTTATTTGTTTTTTCCGTTTAAAACATAAAACATATGTTTAAAACCTTTTCAATATTGTTATTATATGGTAATAAATCAGTGTAATTTATTATCCATAGGGGCGGGGATAGATTATAAAGATATATTTCTAACCAAAGGGCACATAATGTGGGTCTTTTATGAATAATTGGAAAATAAATACTTTGGTTGAAATTTTATAATAATATGGGCTTTTGGGATATTTATGTAGAAGGAGTTATACATATAGGAAAAGGTAAGTTATATAAGGATTTAATATTTAAAGTTAAATGTTAATATGACAATGGGACAAGGGAAACTCAAAATACTTTACACAACTAGGAAAGTGGATATTTCTGAAGTAAATTGTATCATTTCAATTTCAACACTTAAACATAGAATAGTAAGTAATTTTGAGGGATTATTATGGAAATTTGCATGATTTTCCTAAGTAAAATAAAATTTTACTTAGGAAAATATTAAAAGGGAATGTTTATAATAATAAATAACTTCAAGTACTTAAATCTTTTTGATCATTAGGCCGAGGGTCCGGTCCCTCCAAAAGTCAAGGAAATGCCTTGAGCCCCTTTAATCTCCAAATACCTTAGTACTTAAGGGAAATTAGTAAAAATCTTAGGGAGAAAGTGATGTGGGAAGTTAATGATTTTGACTTTGCTTTCTGTAAATTTTCCAATGTATATTCTGCTTCAGTACTTGTGATGAAAGTTAAATATCAAACACATTTAACACCATCATTCATCATATGAAACTTTGCAACACCATCTACCTACCCTATCTACTTTACACTACCATATTCTCTTCTTTATTAGGGTGCACTTAGACTGGCAAACCCTTATCAATCTTCTTTTCTTTTACATGGCAATTCTATCTAATTCTCAACTTATTACATCCAAGGGCTCAGATTAAACTGTTGAGCACCTTTTATTAACTCTACCTATCTACTTATCTGCCAAGATTAAACTGTTTGGTCATATATTTATTCTCTATTCTACAACATGAAATTGAAACATGAATGAGTCAAGTTTAAACAGTTTGACTCTTCATAAATTGTGGCAAAATTTTGACAAGCTGCACACAATTGCTTTATTACAAAAATGAAATAGTAGTGGCATTTGGATTTGCACACTTTCCTTGGTCTATTTTTGTTTGGGGTTCATTTCTTTCTCTTTTTTGACCATTTTATTTTTCTTACCCTTTGATTTTTCTTTTAGGGTATACCCTCTTTACATTTTTTAAATTTTTTGATTTTTTGGTTTTCAAGAATATGGAACACCTTTGCTCAAGAAAAAGGTTTGAACATATTCCATAGTTCAATCAAGACAATCATGAAAAATGACACCTATTGGTATAGGAATCTAACACTGGCTCCACTTGGGGATGGCTTTTCCTTGTGAAAAGTCAAGAACAGCAGGTCAGTTGCCTCAAAATGTCTTCAAACTAAACCATGTAATCTCCTTCTTCTGGTAGCTTTATTGTATATGTGATAGTAAAACTTTTGAAGCTTAGGGCCTTCGCTTCGGGCTTCAACTTCAGTAAGTCGCCATCCACTCAAAACTTAAAACTTTGTTTCCCAGTTGGAAATCTTCTGCCTTGTTCCAATCCAAAACATGCATTTGCTGTGGTTGAAAATATTGAATTGAATATAGTCCTTTTTCTGCAACCTGAAATCTGATCTGAAACTAAAACAACACACAAAAATTTTCAAACCAACTTAATGAAAAACTAGCTGAAAATTGAAAACTAAAAAAAATGCTCAAAATTCTGAGCTTATTAGCACTCATCTACCTACTCAATCTACTGTTCAACTGCTAGTTAGGTAAAATGAAATAGCCAATGAAACCATTCAAGCATTATGTACTTTGATAGATTTTGTTGCATTTTCTTGTTGATTATCAAAATTGTACTTCTGCAACCTATTAGAAACTTGTCAACAAATGAGAGGATAAGGAAACACTTGATTTCCTTTGTTGACTCTAGAAACCGTACAAAAGGATCTTCTAAAATATATACACTGATGTTTAACTGATATGAACAACTGTACATCTGTTCTGGATGGCCTCCATACCATGAATATGAAATTCTATTTTCATCTTTATCTCCCTGTAAACTTTCAGATAAGATTTGTGATGATATTCCTACTGATTGTAATGTTTGAGTGTTGAATCCTTTATCATCTTGATTCTGAAAATCATAGTTAGTTAATAGAGGAATGCTTTGAATGCCTTCAATATTCAACATATTCTCTATTGGATCCTGAAAATCTTGGGAAAATTGCTGGAACCTATGACATATAAAATTCCATGGGACTTCATAAACTTCAACAAGTTTCCCATTCTTTTCTTTAAATATGTTATACCACATTTCCTTTAAAAGCTGAAATGGTTCAAAAAATAGTTGTATGGAACTTTCTTGTGTCATTTGATCATTTATTTCAATGGGAAGTGATAACTGCAATTGTGAAACTGAAAAATCTTGATCAATAGTTTCATTATCTTCTTTGTTGTCAATCACAATTCCTAAAGATTGCTGATTATTGATGGCATGATAGTTTTCTCTAATGAACTTAAATGAAGCAAAACAAAGAGGTAAAGAATCTTCACTTATTTCCACATTTTCTGCTCTTCCTTCCTCACTCTCATGGCTGATCTGTATTGGCTGATCACTATCTTCAATCTGCTGAAACTGCATTTCTTCATCCTCCAAACTAGCTTTTGATATCTCTGTAAAGTTAGCTTGACTTTGGAGAACATAACTATCATCATAATGATCATACTTAGGCAAATCATCAAAATAAGGAATGTCATCAAACATACACATTAGAACAACATATTCCTCTTCCTCATATTGATTTGTAAATTCATTTTCTGATTTATGATAATTTGAATTAAGAGGAATTTGTTCATGGCTATCAACCTCTTCTATTTCTTCATGGTGATTTTGAATAAAAATTTCTTCTTTCATAGTGATCTCCTGTGTTATTTCATCTAGTTTTCTTACCAAAAGGTTGAGTTTTACCTCTGCAATGTTTTTCCTTTCCTCTTCTTCTACTTTCAACTTTTCTTGTTTGATTTGGAGATTAACTTCCACATCAACTGCAATGTTCTGCATATGTAGAAGTGTTTTTGGATTTCTTTCTCTTAACCGAAATTCTATTTCTGAATCAAAGGCACTTGGATAATGCAAGAGAGCTGAATCATGAGGAGGTCTAATATTTTCTGGCATTGAATAATAAACTTGATTAAATCTGTCAGAAAATTGTTGTATCGTTTCATTTGAATGTCTTTTTAATTGATTATATTCTTCCATGATGACAAAATGATTAACTTTATTATCCATCTATCAAGGAAAAGTTTGATAAACTGTTGGAAATTTGAGATGCTAGCATTAGGCAGATTTTTGAATCAACTCTTTATTCTATTTTGCAAAGAAAGAGAAAAAAGTCTGATTTTAACATCATCTTCATCAATCTCAAATAAATCCAAATAATTCTCAAAACCTTGAATATGTTTTTGGGCAGTGATACCATTCTCTCCATCAAATCTAGGAAGATACTTGTAGTATTTTTTAGGAAAATCATGGAGTATAGGAGGTAAAATAAGGGGCTCATATCTATCTGGAACTTTATATGGCATAGGGATATGTACAGGGATTGCAAGATCAGTTTTGATTATTTGAGGCTTCTTAATTGGAAAATGATCATCATTAGATTCATAAGAAAGCTGCTCAAAGAGATTAGGAGAATTATTACTTACAAACTTCAAAGGAAAATAACTAAAAACTAATCTAAGATCTTCTATAAAATAAAATATACATTGAAAAAAATTCTTAATGAGAAAGAACATAATGTCTTGGATTAAGATCCAAGTTGAAAGCCTGATCTTTCCATATTTTCCTTTGAGGTTCATTCCTCCAGTGGAGTCTTGATTGTGAAATTGATTTGGAGTCGCCAGGTGGATGATTTTAACCTTTGTGTGTCTGATCCCTGTCCACCATCATAGATCAGATCTAAACCTGTAAAACAATTCTGAAGAAAAATTTAGTTCTTCAGGAAACCAAATTTTGAATATTTTATGATTATTTTATTTTTTTATGAATTTGCAAAACAACTTCTATGATTTCTTTAAGAAATTTAATATTTTTAATTAAAAATTTCTCAAAGATTTATTGAACTAGAGAGTCTGATTGAATGTTTTGAATCCAAAGTTCAGTTTATAAGCTAAACCAGAGATAGACTGAAGCAGCATTTGTTTACTATGCAGTTGCAGAGCAAAAGCATTTCAAAGGCTACCTGGGTGATCTTCAGACTCTGTCTATAGCTTATAAATCAAACAGTAGTATCAATAAAATGATTTAGATCCCCAGTGGAGTTGCCACTATGTTATCACTCGGGTTTTCCTTGAAGTTGTGGAAAAGGAAAGTATACCCGAGGTAACCACAAACCAACCTTCAGATGCAGAATCTAGCCAATCTGCATCCCGAGAGGGCTCTCTCTTTATAATTGATCTTTGTTCTTAGAAAGTTTTAGGCTAGTTATAAGTCCAAGAGTTTTGATTTTGTTTGAATGGTGGAATCCGTCAACTAGGGAAGGGTTGAAGATTTTCAGTCCATTGGGCTATGGAGTTAAAGGATGGCTTTGCTGGATTACTATTCTATACACAAGATGGCTTTACAGGGCAAGATAGCCAAACAGAGAACAATCCTTAAAATTTAAAGTGGATGGAATGGGTTTGAAGGGATGAAAGGCAGTTAAGAATCTTTCACCATGTTCAAAAGAAAGAAATGAAATGATTACAAATAAAGAGCAGTGAAGAATTATTTACTATAGTAATCAAAATGTTTAAATTAGCGAAGCATGAGCAATTAAGAATTCGTTGCTTATAACCAATTTAGGAGAAAACATTTAGAATAATCACAACTAAAATCAGAGTACAATTAAGTAAATTCTAATTTATTCTTTTATGTCAATTATTCAGAAATGAACACAATGATATTATAAACCGATATAAAACTTAAGACATAGGATAGAAAGACTTATTGAACTGCAGTCCGACACATGAATCCTGCAAAAAGTCCTGAGCTTCAAATTGTCATCCAGTAAGCCACAAATAAATTTCTCCAAAACGCTTTTATTCCAAAAACATCAATGTCACAGCGAAGTAGTAGAATCCACCCAAAATACTTCCAAGAGTGAAGTATTTATACAAATTCTAAACTAAAATATCTTGAAAAATATCAAGATTAGTTCACAAATCTCTCCAACTATTTTACATAAATAGACCTTAAGTAAAGGACACTCAAACTAATTCATCTATTTGGAACTATTTTGTATGGATAGGTGATGACAAAGAGGAGAATTCGAATTTGATCCAACTCTTAGTTGATGATGAGGCATCCAAGTCACTAACTGCTTCCTTTCTTTGTGCAATTCTGCTCCAACAATTCTGCAAATTTGGGGTCCAATGATACCTTTATATTTCTCAATACGTAATATATATGTAAAAAGTGAAAGAGGTTATTGTAGATAAATATGTTGGTGAGATAAACCTATTTCACTTTCCTAAAATTCCTCTCCAGCTGTGCACAATAGGCTCTGCAAAAAGATGTGTAAAACAAAGTTTTACAGAGTCTGAAAAATAGCCTCTAAAGATGTGCATGTATCTCTCAGTCTGAAATCAATGTCCAAAACATGAGATATGTTTTTGTATATGGGTCTCTTAGGAACAAAAACCTCCTTCAGTTTTGTAAGATGTATTTCTGATTGGCCAAAATATTCTCTGCAAAATGATGACTTAACAGGAATTTTCTGCAAAAAGTGCTTTCCAACATTGTTTAATATTTCCAAAACCATAATGGCTGTTAGAAAAGTGAGAGATTTTTTTGTATATGGCCCTCTTAAGAACATAAACCTCCTTCAGTTTTGTAAAATTCATCTTGGATTGATCACAATAGTTTCTGCAAAACTATGACTAAAATATGCAATTTCTACAAAAATGTTCCTTCTTGTTATGTTTTTTCATCTTTTTACTTTCTTGCTCTTTTGACTGTTTTACTTTCACTTTAGAAAAACCTCACTATTGGTGAAAGTATTCTCATCTCTTTTTACCATTTTACTGCCTTCTGTATTTACTTTTACTGTTTACCTTTGACTGCTCTGTAACTTCATTTTAACTTTCACTGACTTTTACCTGATACACTTTAACCACTGATACTCTTTAGCTGTTACGCTTTCTAACCTCTGTTTGAATAGATTTGATAAAAATTTTGGAGTAAACAAATCTTATGACTAGTATTAAGATTGTTTATCCAAGGATGTGATCTTCTAATTACCTCTTCAGGGGACAACCGAGTAGATTTTTCAAGCAATTCCCCAATGGACAAGGGAGTGAGGTTTTGACCAGGTTCAAAATGGAGCATCATTCAAGGCTACAGGAACTCCCATTTTGGTTCTTGTGGAAAAATGGAAATTTGGCTAGTGGTGAGGAATTGAGTAAATTCACGGGAAAAACAGGTCCATTTGTAGATTTAGTAATTCAATTACGGGGCCAGTGGTCACTTAATGAACAAAGCACTAATTCTAACTTTGTTTCAAAGGAAGGAAAAAAGGAAAGCTCGAGATTTCAACAGAGTTCAGTTTGAATTTAGGGTAAATACCTGTTTTTGGAGAAAACAACATTTGGATAGGTGCCGGCTAAGGTAGATAATCTTCTGAGAGGCTTGTCTGCAATCTTCTTCGAAAGGATAAGGTAAGTGGACTTCACAAATTCAAATTTTGAATTTTTCTGCGTGGAAGGCATTTTCTTTCACTGGCATACAAAATGATGAAAAAGACGTGAATGTTTTGTTTTATCAGCAAAGTCAAACGGGGGGGGGGGGGAATTTTTATTATTTTTATGGGATGACGTCACTGGTGTACGATGGACACGTCACCGGGGTCGGGCGGTAAGCGGCCCGCACCACTCGGGAGCGTGCGGTTTTCCACCGGAGTGCGCTCGATTCATCTCGCAGACGCACGTGGTGGGTGCACCTGTTTCGAAACCACCGCGATTTCGTGAGTTAATTATCGGACGGGGGACAGTCAGCGGAATGCACGATCGCCGTTGATTTTCGATGGAATGATCCAACGGACAACGGGACGGGGAGATGGTATGGGAGTTAATGTGCGGGCCCGACAGGGTTTTAAAATGATTAACTTTAATTAAATATCTCGGGAGGCATTTGATTGGCGGAAAACTGGTTATTAATTAATCTGAGTGATTAATTAATTCCATTGTTTAATGAGAGTTAATAAGGTATAGGTTTTGGTTTTATTTATTTTTTCCGTTTAAAACATAAACATAAAGATATATTATAAAGATTGATAAAGATATATTTCTAACCAAAGGGCACATAATGTGGGTCTTTTATGAATAATTGGAAAATAAATACTTTGGTTGAAATTTTATAATAAGATGGGCTTTTGGGATATTTATGTAGAAGGAGTTATACATATAGGAAAAGGTAAGTTATATAAGGATTTAATATTTAAATTTAAATGTTAATATGACAATGGGACAAGGGAAACTCAAAATACTTTACACAACTAGGAAAGTGGAGATTTCTGAAGTAAATTGTATCATTTCAATTTCAACACTTAAACATAGAATAGTAAGTAATTTTGAGGGATTATTATGGAAATTTGCATGATTTTCCTAAGTAAAATAAAATTTTACTTAGGAAAAGATTAAAATGGAATGTTTATAATAATAAATAACTTCAAATACTTAGGTCTTTTTGATCATCAGGCCGAGGGTCCGGTCCCTCCAAAAGTCAAGGAAATGCCTTGAGCCCCTTTAATCTTCAAATACCTTAGCACTTTGGGGAAATTAATAAAACTCTTAGGGAGAACGTGATGTGAGAAGTTAATGATTTTGACTTTGCTTTCTGTAAATTTTCCAATGTATATTCTGCTTCAGTACTTGTGATGAAAGTTAAAGATCAAACACATTTAACACCATCATTCATCACACACCTCATGCTCCAGTAACCACTCAACCGTCCCCTTCTAGTTCCTCCGATTACCATATTCTCATGATGACTTCTGACCAACCTCTCACCGTCGACCTTAACCTTCAAACTCGGTCTCGTCAGTACTCCATGCCTCTCGCTCCGTCTATCCCCGAGTCACCATCTTCAGGTTCTACAGAGCCTCTGTCAACACCGAATGGTCCCTTGCAGATCCCTCAGCCCAAAGCTGAGGTTCATACTAAGATTCCTAAGGGCCCATTACGCTGAAATGCTACTTCTGGTCGAGCTACCCATTCATATAGCGTAGTAGATGATTTTACGCAGTCTCCTGCCGCCATTTCAACACTGGAACTCCTCCAGTCGTATCCTTCTCAAAAGAAGGCTCTACTATCTTCCATGGGTGCTGTAGATCCTGCTGATGACTAATTGATTTTTTTCGATGCCCGTCAGTCAGATCATTCTCCCCTTCCTGCTTCTGTCGCTTTCCAAATCCCAGTCAAAATTCGGAATGCTAATGTGTCTCGATGTATTATTGATGAGGGGGCATCTACATGTGTGATGTCTGCTTCGGTTTGGAAACAACTCGGATCTCCTGAACTGGCCCCTTCCAAAATCACCCTTCGCGCGTGGGATGGCCATGCCTCTTAGCCCATTGGCCTATTCCGTAACTGTCCTATCACCCTTGCAGGCAAGACGGTTTGCGTTGAAATTGGAGTCATCGACACCCCTCTTGACTATAACATTCTTTTGGGGTGTAGCTACACCTATGCCATGTCTGATGTCCCATCCGCTATCCACCAGAAGATGTTTTTCCCTCATAATAGAAAGATAGTCACCATTGACTAGTTGACATATCATGAGCCTAAATCTCAGACCTCCCCTGAGTCGACCATCTCTTCTATAGCCAACAAGCAAACCGTTGATTCTTTGACTAGTGTTTCCCCTGGTGTCTACAAAGACTCCTCCTTTCTTGGAACCTTCCTGGGTCCTCCCCCTCCTCCTGTCTCTGATCCCATCTTAGCGAATGTTTGCATGATGCAAGCATCTTAGGTTGACCTTAAGCAACCCACTTCGGCTAGTCAGCAACCTCCACCTCACCCGCCGCAACCCAATCCTAGCCCTTCGCCTCAGCTGGTCGAACCTCTTCCTTCTTGACCTTCTCATCTAGCTAGTACACTTGAGCCTCTATACCCTCCCGGGACGGTTCCCCCAGGTCTCAAAAATCTGGGAGCTTCCCCTCTTCGACATTATCCCACCAGTCAAATAAATTTCCTTGCTCTCCCTCCCGGATTCTATTTGGTTCTCGTCATGGAAACCCTTTCCCTCCCTAATTTGACCCTAGGAATACCCGTTTGGTATCTTCAGCCTCCAGCCGAAACCCCACCAGGTCACCCCAAACCATACCTTGCTTTGACACTGGTTCAACTGATTCCCTTCACTTCTTCCATCACTATAGTGCCCCTAGCACCTCAACAAGACCATCCTCATACTGTGATAGCTACGGGCAAGAAAAAAAAATCTCGCAAGGGGGCACCCAAAGACAAGGCCACCCCACCCGACCCCACCCCTCCTCCACCCGCCAAGCCTTATGCCTTGTGTGATGGTGTCAGTCATGCCACCCATACTAGTCTCGAGTTGCCCCGTATCCAACCCATGGTTAAAGTCGCGTTCCCTGAATCCTCTGTTCCTTCCTCGTCTACAGCCAAGAACCCAAAGACTCTTTGCACCAACAAACCCTGTGCTTTGTGTGGTGTCCATGGCCATTATTCTCACCATTTTCCTCACCTCACACATTACCGAGCCTCTTTAGAGGTCATTCACGAGTACGAGGTTGAACAAAATCAATCCGCCTCTCCTATCCTCGTGCAGTATGCATCAGGCCAACTCGAGGATCCCCCTGCTACCATTGACATTACTCCCCCTGATGTTGAGATGTCGGAACCTGCTGCCCCCCTCCTATCCCTATCATCATCCATACGACCCTCAAAGTATATTCCCTTTGAATCCACTCCATATGTTTTTCTTTATTCCCTTTCAGCAACATTCTTGGGCTCTACATCCTTTGACCATATTTTTACTTGTTCTTTTGTCATCCCCCATAACGATCCGTATGTGAGGATTTCTTCCCATGCTGATGATCTAGGTCACTTTGCAGCATCATGTGGTTTCCTTGACCTTTTCCTTCCCACCCATAACCAGGATGATACCATCTGTATCTATGACGTCCTCCGCAACATGAGTTCCAGCTTTTCATCCCATAGCCCTCATACATCTCCCTCTAGTCGATCTATGAGTCATAGCCATCCTACCCAGACTTCTCCCTCCCATAGTTGTCGTTTGATGTCTACCCTACACTCACGCTGCCATCATTATTCTCCCTCCTCCCATTTTTTGTCTTGTGACACTATTCCGCCAGACCTCTCGTCCACGCATTATATTGGCTATGTCGATGGGGCAAGTCGCTATTCCCGGAATCTAGCCTCAGTAGCTTGGGCCATCTTTACCCCCTTGCATACCCTCATTCTTTCTAATGGGGTCTTCATTCGTAATGCCATCAATAATCAGGACGAATATGA
This sequence comes from Pinus albicaulis, assembly GCA_034641835.2. Classification (NCBI taxonomy): domain Eukaryota; kingdom Viridiplantae; phylum Streptophyta; class Pinopsida; order Pinales; family Pinaceae; genus Pinus; species Pinus albicaulis. The sequence goes on along the minus strand of JAXQQM020072580.1, from coordinate 75,578 downwards.
TGCAGTACGTGGCCTCTTAGCTGATGCCCTCTCTCACGCATCCTCCATATGCATGTTTTTTTAGATTCTCTGCTTCTTATCTTACAACTCAATGGTGTCTATCGTGTGAAAAACCCTATCCTGTTTAGATGATATTTACGAGTGAAACTTTTGATACGTAAATTTTGATTCATTACTTTTAACCATGTACCTAGAAGTCAAAATAATTACATAGATAGAATTACAAACCATGTTCTAGACTGGCATTTATCACACACAATGCATATACATAATATATATCATATAACATGTTTTTAGAGCCCATCTACTCTGAAACATATGACATTCCCATAGCATGTCACCAAAAAAAAAACTCAAAAACTGGGGGGCACCACTTGCCCCTACATCCACACTGGGGGGCATCACCTGCCCTACATCTAATCACTCTCTGGAGGATCTTGAGCTAATGGCTATGCTCCTGTAGATCGTAGATCACACACAGTCTGACCAGCCATCTCCATGCGACGGATGATGCCTCGCCACTCCGAGGGTAGCCCAATACATAGCTCTATGTACTGGTCGTCTAAGTACTACCAACCCCACTCCGAAACACTGGTCAACATCCCCTCACATCTATGAAGAATGTCCTCCAACAGAGCATTCATATCGTCATTCTATGCCATTCTCGATCCACTAGCACCTATAGTTCTTACTACTGTAGGTCGTCCCATATATTTTTCCAATTTCACCGGAGCTATATCTGCATACCAAACATATGAGGATTAGTACCATAAATAATATTCACAAACTTTGACATGCACATAACAGATTAGTTACTTTTCAGTTACCATCAGGCCCCCATACTCGACTAGGCAGAAGCGGCAAGTCTGGATCTCCCCAATAACTCATCCCACTATAGGGATAGTCGTCTATGTACGATGGAATCTAATCCCAATGGGAAAATAACTCTGGTCGAAACACTCGTCCGATCGCCCCTCCTCCTCCTCTACATAGTAGTCGCCCCCATCGACACATCCTGGGTTCTCTCGGACCCCGATCAGGTAGCTGTACATGAGGTCGCAAGGTCGAGATCTTCTCGAAAAATAAGGAGCACAATACTGTCTCATAAGCACAATCATGGTTCACTTGCTTCTTACAAAGCGACAGCTGTCGTTTCAATGAAACCAACATCATCTAGGCCCACTCATAGTAGGTCCCACTCAGCACACTTTCTACAATCATCATCTTCCCTCCAGTGATGTGATGGAGTGCCTGGCTACCAAGGATCTGCAACACTGTTGTCGCCACTGCACGGGTCTCCAAACTCTCCAAATCCCCAATCGATATCCGAGTCCCCTTGACTCGGAAACCTGGTCGACAATGTCACTCTACGAACTCCATGATGTTACACCCCCGCGGTAACACTGGCTATGTATTTCCCACCATCCCTAATGGTGGGAGACTAGTCAGGAAATACAGATCCTGGACTATCAACTTAATCATGTGCCCCTGCACTATAAATACCTCATGATCTGGATCCCAATAACTGATAATCCGGGCCAACAAGGGCTCCCCAGCCCTCATCAGAGGGTTCTCCACAAATTTCAGAATCCCAAACCTAGCCAATGCACGACGGACACCTTGATCCGCTTGGATTTCCGACCGTAATGTACTCAGGTCTCTCTCTCTCTCCACTTGATCTGTATATCTTCCATATCTACACAAAATCATCATCTTTGTTAGTCTACAGATAGGAAAAACTGCATTCAATTACACAAAAATTGAATCTCAGCCCACAATAGCACTGAAATCACCTCCCTCTGACAGGTCACACTTTCTGGCCAAATCCTGGGACAGGTCGCACTTTTCAGGCCCAAACCTGCTTCCCAGGTCGCAGTTTTTGCCCCAAAAAGTGCAACCCGGCCGTAAATATGAGGTAGGGGCTATTCCTGAAATTTTGGACTTTAATCTGAACTTTTAATCCATCAAAAACAAAGAATAGGATTAGGCCTCTTACCTGCAATTGACGGATCTCAATTCCAACGGTCGGTTTGTCCACTACGATCGCCGCAAGATTTAGGGCCTTCTCTCCTCTCCACATTCACCACAGCTACACAAGAAAATGAATTTTTTTGAAGGGAAACTGCCTTATTAGAAGAAAAAAATTTTATTTTTCTTTCACCTGCTGTGACCAAACCGTAGCCCCGTTTGACACACTGTCTGCACCGTTGGAAATATCTCACCGAGCACTCAAATGGGTATTTGTTAGTTTTTCATGTTTTGATACTTCACCAGGACACATTTTGTCCATGATGGGTCTTTTCACCTCTCCTCCAAATCAAATTTCCTCACTTACAACACTTGTACTTGGGGCACCACTTTCCCTCGTTACTTTTCCTTGTTCGTGTTAATTTTTGTCATGAGCTACCATATTGTACTCATTTTTTTATGGTCCCCCATTGGACCTTTACTGTGTGGCAGCACCATCGAGTCGCCCTTCTTTAGAGCATCCGAGTTGAGTCATCATCGCATTCATGGAGTCTATCTCGATTCCCTTTATATCCCGCTATAGTCCTCCAACCTTCATTTCTTGGTCCCTCTCTCATGTCGCATATTATGGCCTTCAGTCCCATTGTCCCCTATCCCTCATGATATTGTGTCAGTCACTGCCAAGTCATTCATGCCCTTTATGCTCTAACAAGGGAAGTCTTCCATCCGCTACTCAGTATCCCCCATTTCATCATCATCATTAGTGTCCGTCTGTTAGTCACTCTACTATTTTCTCTCGTGCCTTAGTCAGGGATCCCTTATTGCCTCACCTATGGCGGACCTCCTTTTATCGACATCAACTCATTCACTCCAGAAGACAGGTCTAGAGGGTGGTGTACCTTGGTTCCAGTTGCTACACTTTTTTGGTGCCTCGGATCAGGCAAAGGGATTTCTCATTACCCTTTGACTTGATTGTTTCTCAGCTACAACTCCTTTCAGCATGATTGAGATCTATATACTGATGGTCCAATGATGCAACATAAGCTATTGGTGATTCCCAGGTGTGTGTGAGATGTATCAACCCTCATGAGGGGGTGTCCCTGCAGGTAGCCCCCCACATGCCCGAATGATTTCTTCATTTTAGCCTTTGATGTAGCTCCTTATATTTGATGATGTCGGCCTGAGCCGCTTGTAGTGCCTTTTTTATTTGCATGTATCATTCGGATTTTGCGAGCCCTTCCCCTTTATAGGGGGCATTTGGGTTGTATTTGTATCTCATGTACTCAAATATTATTGTATAAGTCCTGTATGTTATCCTAGGCACAACATGTATGTGGGATTCATCATTCTATTTTTTTGGCTCATGTTTATGCCAACATGTACTTTATAGTTCGGTTCCTTGTTTACTGGACACACTATTCTTTTGTACTTTGTCTTGGCGGGCATAGGTATGCCTCCTCCACTGCCTTTAGCACAGGTACCATCTCATAAACTATAGACTTGTTGCACCTGTAAGTCTTGTCTCCTCAGGGCCTAGTCCTTTAGCACATTAGACTACCTTACATTTCTCTGTCTGACTTCCCTCTTGATGTCTAGTGATTGAGTTCTTACAACATACTTCAGTCATATGATTTTCTCCTAACACTCGTATGCTGGGGGGAAATCTGTTACACCATTTTTTGGTCATCTAACTTATTATTATTAGATGGACCCAAGTACACCATGTAAGACCAATTTTACCCTAAGCAAAATTTCTTTCACTATGTGAAATAACTTAGTAAAACACCTGTATTAAGTTGTTTATGGTCTAAACAGGAAACCCCAAAAGGAAATAATAAAAAAATCTATATTTTTTTATATTTCCTTAAGGAATAATTAGTTAAACATCAATTTAATTATTATTCCTGGTCATGTTTAACCCAAAACAAGGAAATCAATTAAATAAATCCTTATTTATTTGATTATTTCCTAGGAATAAGTTATTTAATCCCTATTTAAATAACATTCCTAGTTAAATTTGACTAAATCATTTATAAATAATTAAATAAATCATTATTTATTTAATTATATTTCCACCATTTCCTTAAAATAATAAATAAATCATTTATTTATTTATTATTTATAAATAAAGGAATTGACCCAAGTAAAAAATCCTTTCCCCTCCAACAAATATAATCAAATATTCCTAAAAGGTGGTTCTAGAATTTGATTAATAATATTTTATTCATTCACCAAGTTATATACCACCCTAATATTTTGTTATAAATAGGAGGGTTTTTCCCATTCATTGGTCACCTTTCATTGCATATTAGATCACTCTGGATCTATATTCTTGGTCTGACTTTGAGCCATTATCATTGTCACATTATCCATCATTTTCTTTGTGAGCTTCCTTTGAGTTCTATGTTTGTCTGGGTTTTCTACACCAACAAGAGAGAGAAGTTTTAGATCTGAAATGCTGAGGACTTTCAAGAACCCATCCCATTGAGGAAAATTGGAAACGCCTTTCTTGTTTTCCTCTCAGGTGCCCCTTTAATATAGAAATTCTTTCAAATATATTGTTCTTGTATTGTCTATTGGATGCATGGAGCAACATTTCATTTTCACTGCTTAATGTCTTTTATGCTTAGATCTGGATTTGTGCAGCATTATTTGGATCAAATAACTATAGATTTAAAGATATTGGCAGCCATAATTGATGTTAGGACTATTTGTTATGTGTAGCTAAAGTGGTCTTTTTCCGACGAAAGATTCATACTAACAGATGATAATACTTTGTATTGGGCTGATGTGACATATCATATGTCCATTAGTATGGTTTGGTTTCATGATGCACATGAGGAGGAAAGAAAGCAGCAAGACCTCTTGTTGCTTTGGTTTCTTTTAAATGAGTATGGTGACCAGCCCATATCTCATAATTTTCTGATTCATGCCCTATGTATTAAAGATAAATTGCAGTAAGGGAGGGCATGCACATCATCTTTTGGAAAGCTTGGCTTGCCCATCTTACATAGAGGAGATGGAAGATGGTAGCAAAGGGCCTTGCTCCGATGCGTATTATTAGGGGAATATGGTTTGACATCTTTGTCCACCCATGTTACTCCTTCACTTATTATTTTTCATAATGCTAGAATGATGGAGTTTGGATCCAACAAGGCCAACAAGGCTAATAATGAAAGCATAACAATGCTTAATCAAGTTCATAAAACATGGATGGAGGAATGTTCTTGCATGATGAAGCTGTTCCTTTATGGAAGGAGCTACTTTATTTTACGTCTCTCATGTGTTTATGATGGTGTTGGACATCATGTAATTGTCATTTTTTATTTCATGATAAGAAGAGGACATCTAACCTTACATTTGGAAGTCATCGCATGCATTTGTGGAAGATAGCTTTCGAACCAAACATACACGACCTATTGCAGAAAATGGAGGAAGACTTATTTATGTGGATGCCATTTGGAAGGGAATAGATGTTTTGCATCTACAATAAGAGTTGTTTGAGGGCAAGCAACATTTTGCCGGGGGAGACTATAATATTCCCAATTTTTGTAGCTAATGGGAATATTGCATTTTAATTTCAGTTTGCTTAACTCATGAATAGAAGTGTAAAGGAGGAACTATAAAACTCCTAATCAGAAAAATAAATCAATTCCCAATGTGAACATGGACAAATCTCGTCCATTTCAATAAAATACACTTAGGTGTGAAAATGAATGAAGAAGTTTGACTAGGTCAACAGGACCAAATCACAGCAGTGTCTAGATGCATTGAACCTCCTTATTGATCAGCCCAGTTTTATATGGAGACCCTTCATGTGAAAAGGGTTAACTCATTGGAGGTGGTTTAGGGTTTTATAAGACCTAATTTTATAAAATGAAGAGGTAGGCCACAAGGAAAAGTAGTTGAAGATAATTCGATTTTGAGATTGCTTAAGCAACTCAAACTCTCTTGGCTGCTTAGCTAGAGAGAGAGGAATTTCTTGTTTAGGAATTCCTCCTCATTCATTGAGGAGCTCCTGAAGGAGTATGTTATGAAATGCCTCACATCTCAGCTTGAGGCCAAGCTTCCTCTTCCATCACATCATTATTGCTACAACAACATAATTCTTTGTTGCAGGGTGTTGTAGTGAGGGGTTTTCAACACCACTTCCAGATATAGTTTTGCAGAAAAGGGAGCATTCCTTTATCTGTAAGATTAGTGAGGAAGCCTTGAGCTTCATATTCAGATATTGGCATCAGGCCAAAGGACCTTCCAACATCATCTGTGTATTATAATTCAGAAGCTACGTCATTTTTCCAGTGCATTGCTGCAGCAAGGTTTTTACCCTAGTTTGGTGCTTATTTCCTTGAGGAAGGGCCATCCCTTCTTCCGGAAAGTTTGTATTGTAGACCTCTTATGAAATTTTATAAATTTCATCTCATATAATCATATTTTATATGATTTTTCATTTTTCAAATCCATATTCTACAGATCTGATACTTGTATTTTTTCTTTCATGAAATCCCCTTGCCGGGTGATCTATTTGATGTATAAAAGGAGCCGAATCTCCATTTTTATTTATGCTCAGTTATAATAAACTTCAGATCTGATGTTTCAAACATATTTTGTCTAATTTATTCAGAAATCATGCAATTTATGCTTCAGCCATTTTCTGCATACTCCAAGTCATGGGAAATCAACATTTTTAAGCTTATCCGGAAATGGAGGAACTATTTAACATAGCTATAATGATTTGTTTGAGCTGAAATTTCGAGAATAGGTCCTTAATGACCTAATATAAAATAACCTCCTAGAATTCCAATTAATTTTATGCATATTTCTAAGTACATCTATTTTAGGGTCGAAATCACTGCTTTTCCTCACCTTTTGGATCCTAAATTGAGATATAAGTTGTTTCTGTACTTGAAATTAGTTTTTGAGTGTCTATAAACACATTTTATGAAATTATTTTCTGTACTTTCAGTAGAGTGTTTTACTTTGCTGCAGCCCCTCATTGGGCCTTCTCTAGAAGATAACTAGGTGTGGGAGATTTGTTTAACCCACCTAGTCTTATTTGTTTCAGCTCAAATCTTGGATTTAGTTTTTATATTGTCTGATATAAAGGATAAAAGAGTTATTTTCCTGTTATAAAGCATATATTTCTGAAAATGTGTTTTTAAGTGCATGAGTCATGAGCTGTTCCTAAACAAGAATATTACACAGATTCATATCACAGTAATTCCAGTGGATTTAGATAGAAAAAAATAATTCCACATTAATTAATCTTTCCGATCTACTTACAAAACCCCCAAAACCCAACCTATGCACACAACAGTAAGGTACGCACACAACAGGACAGAGGCTCCCCGTGCACGCAACAACAAGAGTCCTTACCCAAAAACCCTGACCAGATCTATCGATTTGCACTTAGCAACAATCTCTTATCATTCTTAGCTTGTCCTATAACTCAAAAAGGTTCAACTACTTATAATATTTTATCCTATGCATCCAATGGTCTGCAAACTCTAGTTTGCAGACTCTTGGTCTACCCTTGACCCATTTACAATGCTTTAGGGGCTTTGACCACCCCAAAACCCCTACGCTATGCTAAATATAATTATAAATTTACAAAATAGACCAGTTTCATAGCTTTGTAGGAGACCTTGTTCCAACGGTCCCCCAACAAAATCTTTTGAATCGTCCCGAGTCACAGTGATGGTAGGTTTTCCACCTGCGCGCGTAGTGCAGTGAGGGTGGTGATTAGTGGAGGCAACATCTCTTGACTCTGGGCCGCGACATTCTGCATTGGCCCTTTGGTGGTCGTAGTGAAATTTTTCAGTGTCCGGTTGAGTTGTGTGACCACACCATCGGCATCACGAGAGAGCTGGAGGGCTGTGGCAGCCCATGGCTTTAATCGTTCTTCAAGGACACGCTTCTAGTACCGGAGTTTCTCAATTGCATGTAGGAGAGTGTTGTTGATCCACAACTATGCTAACCATTGTGCAGGCACCAAGGTGGCCAAGGTAGCCTCGACCTGTGCGAAAGCTTCTTCTTGCTATCGTAAATCCTGATTGATATTTTGGAGGACTAGGTTGAACTGTACTAGGGTCCAGAGTTGCATGGCTGATTCAAGCAACTGGGCGCCCTGAGAATTTTGCTCTGAGATGGAGTTCGTAGCTTCGGACACCAGCACAGCGTGCTGGACTCGAACCTCCAGCGGCGTGGTGGGCTGCAATGTAGCTTATAATTTGGAGATTTGCTTCTCCAGTTGTGCCTTGATGGTCTACATTTCCGTCCGAGACACTTTTATTGTAGCAACCATACTTTATACCTTGGCTCGAGGTGTAGCTGCAACCAAGACTCCATCCAGAACCTCTATGTAGAGCTGGTGAATCACCGTTTCAAGCTCCACCTGATGTGATATAGAAAGGTATTTTTCTACTTCTTTCTATTTGAGGGCCCGCTTGGCCACACCAAGTTGTTGATGTATCTCCAAGTCTCGCTGGTGGGTCTCTCGGATTACGGCAATGTGGAGACCCTGTAATTCCTAAGTGGGCAACTTAGCCAGGTCCAAGTGGACCCCTGTATCAACTTGGAGTTGGGTTCTTATAAGGGCAGTGCTAGGTAAGGAGCATAGGTGGCTTCCTCTCGATGCAAGCATGGTACTACTGATTGCCAAGGGAGCCCGTTTCTGAGTTACGCTGGTCTACAACATATCTGCCTTCCCTTGGAGGGTGTGGAGCTCATTATGGAAGGTGTCAATTGTAGCCTTCTGTTGTGTCTCTATGGATGCCCATATTTCCTCTGTGGCTAGTGTAATTGCGTCCGTGATCTATTTGAGGACACCATCAGTCAGTGTGACCGTCACTTTATATTCCTAGCACTAGGTACGCTAATTTTTTTGGGGCCCGATACTAGGCTCACCTGTCCGCTTTTTATTATAGAGAGAGGTGGTAGCTAGGTTATTTGTCCCTGGCACACTTAGTGCCAACCGCGAATCGGCCTCATCATCCTTATTGGCGACCTGTAGCAGCTATGCTTTCCTTTCCACGGCTACACCCGTGCCCCTCGCGCTTGGTTCTAGGGTATTATTGGGGTCGATAATGGACTGTACTGCTATGGTGCAGGTACCTTTGGTGCTCTTTTTGCCAGGATTGAAGCCACTCATCCACTCAGGGAGCTAGAGTGCAATTATCCTATCGATTTCTTCATCCGTTGACCCAATAACGACTGCCTCTTGTTCGGGCTCTATAGGTACCGAAGCTTCCACCATCCTAGGAGCTGTTATCTTAGTGGGAACAAGGACTCTTGGTTTCAAGGTCCTATCGGTAGTAGGAGTTGGTCTCTTTTCCATGAGCAAGAAGCAATAGGCCCAAAAAATCGTGTAGCATAAAAAACTACATACAGGTTACAGGCATAATATAGAAATGTTGTCTGAGCTAGTTGTCCTACTTTATAGTGCCTATGGTCATCCAACGATAGGGGTAAGTTTCATTTAGAGCTTACCATCAAGTAAACATTAAAAAATATCAAGGAATCGCTTCATTAATTACCAGTCACCTACTCCTCTTAATGGTAACTTCTCCTCTTTACTTGATTTTACTGTTCCCCCTGTCACTTTTGGCTCCTTATGTGCCCTCTGCATACCTGTTGAGCTTGGAATAAACATCCATGCATCTTGCGCATCCTCTCCTAGCACAGGCTTGTTCCTAAGGTACTATACAAACAAAGACATGTTTTCCCCACATGTGTCCTCCCAACTGCATGGGATCACTTGCGGGAACGAGTCTTTCCGAGGCATTGTAAGTATCACGCATTCCCAAAGAAATTTTTTGTAATACCTCGCATGGCTGAGGAGTGACCGCAACTATTTCCTTGTTGTAAGAGTTGCTGTAGATATGATAAATTTTCCTTCTGTGTTCCTATTCATTGTAAGATACGTCCTATTGCATCCCTCCCATAGCCTAAGTGGCTTGGTAGTCGTGTGCACCCCTTCCAATTCTGAGTTAAATGCAGCTCGCGGATCATCCTTACTATCTATTGGGTCTGGGATATGGTAGTTGATCATGCTTGGTACCTGTGTTTCCCATGTGGGTAATTTTGGTGCAAGGAACAAGTGCGATTAACCTCACTCCCTAGTGTCAATGTCTCGCAGGGCTACGTCAAGCGCCATGGTCCAGCCTACTAACCCAAATGTTCCTAGGAACTCTTCTTTTAATGTCCCCCAGTGGCAGGTGCACTGATGGAGCTTTGCATATAAGTACCATGTTGATGGAATCGGCCCTAGGTAATGAATCAATAGGTGAACCCATTCCTTAATCATCTCGTCACACCACTATTTTTCCCATACTGACAGATATTCATGTGGATCTTTCGATCCAAGTAGTTTCTTGACCCGTAGGCTAGTCGAGGCTTCAAATCGTGGGATCGTCATATCCCAACATGCCTCCCAATCCTGGAATGCCTCCTCATGTGTTTCCCACCAGTGCACAGGTATTCCATGCAGGGCTAGCTTAAGGGCCCATAGCCTTCGTCCCCTGGGAACCTCTGCTTCGAATACTCAAAAAAATTCCTTAATGCTACCAGAACCATAGAAGTAGGGTAGGCCTCTTACCTCTGAGGAAATGCAGCGGAAGTCCCTAGTGACTCGAAGACATCACAGCGCTGAGACGTCATGCAACCGGTTTTTCCAATTCTCCATCTCCCCATCAGAATCAGATAAGCATTCGCTATCCTTTTCCCAGCAGAGTACACCTTCCACCGTGGGGTTGATCAAATCCTCATCCCACACATTCAACTTGTAAATGTGGTCCATCTCCTCCTCATCGTGTACCCGCTCTGTATATCATTCACCTTCTACAGGATCTAATGGTACTATCACCCTTGTACTATTATTCATAAACACCATGCTTATATTTTTGAGGTTGATGATACCACCCATATCTATGGCCCATTCCAATCCTAAGAGCACAGGGTAGGGGTCCGCATATTCTACAATTTCTATCACTTCAAAGTCTGCTTGGGCTTTTACTCCTGCGATATCCACCGTAATTTTAGACAACCTTCCTAGCAGGCTGATTTTCTGTTGATTTCCCATGCACAGCTATATCATGGATCATTCCAACTTAGGCTCTCCCATTTATTGCGAATTTTTCTTAGGTAGCACATTCGCATCTGACCCTAGGTCCAAAATAACCTGGCTCATTTCGTAGTCACCAATCCGTGCAAACAACCGCATTTCTCTTCCGGTGCATTTCTTATACCTGTATAGCTTGTGCACATCCTTGACTTCCGGGGTTAGATTGGGTCATTTTGCACAACTATCTAATAATTCCTGAAGGTTCTCCATAGCCTTTGGGTTGCGCAGTAGTTTCATACATGCCTGCAAAAATGGCTCAACCTCCTCATCTGCCTTAAGGTTTTCAGGTGGCCGAGCAGTAGTTGCCTCTATCTCAGCAATGTCCTTGCAAGCTGTGATAGCGGCTTGAAGGATCAGAGGTTCCATCGCAGCCTCCTCCTTAGGCCTCCAGGTGGCCATCCTACTGCGTGTCACCAAATTCACGCTCAGATATTTGTTTTGTAGCTCAACCTTAACTCTCTACACATTCTGCGTAGGTGTCGACTACTTTTCCTGCACTTTCGCTATCAAGATTGGTCAATCTTCAATCGCATGGTCCAACTATCTCCAATACCAGAAGGATTGCCTAGTGGGGTTCAGGAAGTCCCTTGCAAAGTGTCCTACTTCTCCACAGTTATAGAAGATTATTTGACCTCATTCCCATCTTGCACTTCCACCACGTCCTCCTCCCCTGGCCCTTGATGGGGAGTCGCCTATACCTATAGGGGTCCTTGGTGATGCAGGGTCTGATTGTACTTTGTATAAGTTTCCTCGATCAATCATCAAATCATATGTCCAGTAGTTTTGTTCATCATGTCCCACCAATCTGTAGAACCTACACTAGTGCTGCTTTACCTCTGGAATGTATATAGCAAGGTGGGGATAGTGGTTAGTATCATGCAGCCCTATGATGTGACAATCATCACATGAGAGCGCTAGCCCACAAGGTCCCGCAGATTCCCTAGGTCCCCCAGCCTACACATAATCTGCTAATAGAGGACAGTTATCCTTGGTATGGCCATTCACCTGGAATTGTATGCACCATATTTTGGGGCTAGCCTCTGCCCCTTGTTCCTTTCGTAGGTTCTAGATCTCTCCATGCATCGCTTCCAGTTGTCCTTGGATCTATTGGATGCCCAGCTGAGTCTCATCCTGAGGTGTAGCTTCTAACTTCATGGCACCTTCCAAGGCCATCTCCTGCAATTCGAAAGTTTGGTGCCCCATAGGTACACGCAGGTGAGGAAGCAACATAGAAATAAACCATTCCATGTGTTTTCTGTCATCATATTGGAATCCCCCTTCTCTGATCACCTTCTTTAGTCGTTGAACGGCCTCCCACATAGATTTAGAAGGGCCTTGCTTGCAATCTTTTATTTCAACCATGATTTGGGAGTAGGAAATAGGTTTTTTGAACTGTTGTTTCAAGGCGTTCTTAATCTCTTCAATGGCTTCATTTTCATTTGGGATGATGTATCCCATGTACCAGTCCAAAGCTCTTCCTTCGAAAGCAAGGGACAGCTGTACCATTTTCACTGCATCACTAGCCACGTTCTGCGCAGTCGATACTGATCCTGTGAAAAACCAGAAATAATCCATGTCTTCATCCCCCACACCCTTAAAGGTCAGAAATTTCATGTGTGTAGCCATGTCATCTTCCGGTAGTGAAGGGGTTGGTGAATTCTTACCTCTAGGCTGATTTGAAAGTGGTGTGGCTCGAGGACTCTGCGAAGTTGCTTCCCTTACTGGACTGTAGACCAATCAATCTCCCTCTAGGTTGGCACTATAGTACTTTCCACTCCGTTTTTTTCCCCGTCTAGATCAGAGGTCATTCACTCGGTATGGCTACACATAATACTCTTTTCGCATAATAATCTCTTGATCAGCAATGGCAACGTCTTCAAAAACTTACCTTAGAACCCCGTGAAGAATCTTCGCTATGATTCAGAGTAGCAGATGAACTGATCATTGAAAAGTTCTGTCACAAATCCCCCTAACATGTTGTCCACCTTGTAATGTTCCTAATTTAATAGGAATAGTCATTTTGTATTGTTTACTTTGTATAAGAAATAAAATGGCAATGGAGATCAATAAAATGCAAAAACTCCATGGAATAAATAAATGGCCAATATGAACAAGGCTAAATCAGGGCTACTTTAATGAAACCCTTATGTGTGAAAGGGGTTTGTGACAATTGATTGGGTCAACAAGAACTTATCAACATCGCTCTCTAAGTGCAATGTATCTCCTTTTTGGTAGCGCAGATCTAGACGGAGGTTGCACATGTGAAAGGGGCTTAATTTTTGAAAGTGGTTTAGGGTTGTGCCCATCCTCATCTTATAAAAGGGAGGAAAAGGCTCAAAGAAAAGTTTTTTGATGATTTTAGAAGTTTCTTGAGCAACTCGAGTTCTCTTGGCTGGTTAGCCAAAGAGAAGAGGATTTCCTGTTTAGGAATCCTCTCTCCTTCCATGGAGTAGCTCCTTGGAGGAGGATGTTCAGATTTTTCCACTATCCGGTATTTTGGCCAAGCTTCTACTTCCAATAGCAGTGCAGATCCATTAAGGGTTTGCTTTCTTTTAAAATCTACATCAAGTGGAGCTTAGATATTTTTAGATCTAACGCATTTCGGTACTTCTTTCTAGTGTAAGAGGGTTCTAATCCAATGGGAGGACTGTATTGGATGATTGGAACTTCATTTCAGATCTTGGCATCAGGCCATTACATATTACTAGGCCTACAACGCAATCCATATTCCTATAATGCGTTATTTGCAAAGGAGGAGTTGCAGGGTGATTCAACAATCTCTTGGGAGAGAGATATCCGATGTTGGGAAGTTCCCTCACTGTGGTGATCCATGGATTGGCCAACCAATCCATGTAACTTCCAGATCTGATAGATTCTTAAGAATTTCATCTTCAGAAATTCTACGGTAAATATAAAGATCTGCTGCATAAGAAGTCAGATCTACTCCATGTATTCCATTTTCTGCTGAAAACCCCAAGGGGTATGTAAAATAGGGACAATATAGTGTGTGGATCTCATATAGATCTAAAATTTGGCACAATGATCTGTCCTAGATATTATTTGTAACCTAAAACTACTTTTTTCTTCAGAAAATAACGCTGTGAGGGTTTTACAGTGAAATACAATTGTTGCAGCACCTCTTAAGGAGGGTGTTTCTTCATTAAAGTCTTCATTCTTTCTCTTATATTGCATGAATAACCTTATGGGTATGATTTAATGATGTATATATCATGTTTCATGTATCACCTTCATAAAATAATGCTTCTTGAGTTTCAGTAAATTCTGCATATTCAAAGTCATGGGGATTGGGTGTTTTTCTTGACTAGTCGGGAAGGAGGAACTGTTTAACATAGAAAATATTATTTTTATTTGCTGAAATTAGACATGGGAGACCCTCATAACCCTAGCTATCATATCAAACCAATTTCCTTCCTTATTTGTACTCATATCTCTGATTATAGTCGTTTTAGGGCCTAAATCCTCACTTTTCCCCATCCCTTGGTCCATAAAACGATGTATAAGTTATTGCTGTAAGTTCAAGATGTGTATTCCTATATATTTCACTTTTTTTAAATCTTATTCATTAGTGTAAGACTGTTATACAGTTTATATGTTGTTGCAGTCCCTTAGTTGGGCAGTTTTCAAGGCAAGCTAGGTGTGGGAGAACTGTTTAACCCACCTAGTCTGATTTTTTTATGATCTCCTCTTAGAATTTGGTTTTATATTATCAGATATAAGGGATACAAGATTTGATATTAGTTTCTGAAGCACCCATCTCTAAAAAATACATTTTTCATGCTTGGCTTGCCGAGCAATCCCTCTTGGGAATATTAGCTCTCGACATAGTTCTATATACAGAGTCTGCTAGTGGGCCAGATAGCCTCTAGATCTCACCATTTTTTTAGAGGTGACATATCCAGTAAATTCCCCTGCATTCAATCTCTAGAATAGATCCAGTTTTTTATTGTTAATGTTTTCTTGAAAAAGGATTTTCATTTGCTAGATTCATGAGCAGTTTTAGATCTGGAACATTACAGTGGTATCAAAGCATGATCTCTAGCACAGCCTATGATATCAAGCTATCAAAGAAGAAAATATAATAATTAATACAAATCTGATGGAGAATTTTGGTTACATTGAAGACACAAAGGAAAAGGGCCTGAACCCCCTTTCCTGGAAGATTACAGAGAGAAGAGTTTTCAGAAACTATTCATGTACTGAAAGAAGAAATATGGGGGATGGAGAAGGGAGACCATGCAGATCCCTCTGATCTTAGAAGCCCCAGTATTCATTGCAATTTGTGTGAGCAGTCAACTGCACAACTTGATCTTCAGCACTGTAACATGCCTCCTTTCTTGGCAAGAGGAAGAGGAGGAGGAAGAATGACGGAAGAGAAGACCTCCCTGCTTCTTTTCCAGACTTTGGAGGATATCATAGAAGATCTCAAGGAGATAGAAAAGGGAGAATTGCAGAAATTTCCTGAAGGGGTTTGTTGATGAAGCAAGCCCTAGTTACTCACTTGAGGGGTGTGAGCATTCAGTCTCACATGCAGATCCACAACGCAGTCTATTTCCCATGTGCATTACAAGAATAATGGAGGAAGCACCACTACATCTCAAAGGTATGGCCTATGATTGGTGGTTTCAAGTTTTTGTTTCATATTATCATGCAAATGTAAAGACATATGAGGGATTCACTAAAGGATTAGTGAGGAGAGTTGATGAGAAGCCCTCATGTGTTGGCATTATAAAAACAAACACTTTGCATGAGTTGGAGGGAGCCATGAAACAAACTCCATTCCACATTTCCAAAGGGGATGAGCAGAGAAGGAATACCAGCGCTGTACCATTAGAGGGAGAAGAGGAGAAGGAGGATCAACATTCTGAGGGAATGAGCATGCACCCTCATATTTTGAGGAGGATTTCTGTACATAGGAGAAGGACTGCACTGCACAGTAGAGAGAGGGGGGACCTTTCATTCCTCTCATATACACAGTCCACTTCCTATCTTGATGTCTCACTTTTGGAGGCTTTCCACTTGGGAGGCCACATGATCTAGAGATGATGAGAGGCATCATGCTTTCTGGTTCACCACTCTTGGATTTTAGAGGGGTGGAGACATTGGAGGAGTCCAACACAGTGCAGTGAGTTTGGGGATGAGCACAAGGAGGAGGGATACACTCTCATTTTCGGTACAACCCATTCTTATCAACATTACTGCGCAGATAGAGTTGTTGTATGGATGGAGGATAGCATATTCATGATGCGAGATGGATGCTCCATGGATTTGGTGAGAGGGAGGTTACTTCCTTTGGGGAAGAACTCTTTCATGCTTGGGAGTAGATGGAGGCCACTCATGCTTGCATTTCCCAGGATCAGGAGATTCTTTGGAAGTGATAGTCTCTCATGGGAGGCTCATTTTTAGAGAACATCATTTCTATTTGAGCATGAGTAGTTGCATGTTGGCATGGCAGCAACTTGGAGGATGAATTTGGCATGAGGGGATGTCAAGGTAGCAGGCAGCAGCGTGATGGAGCACCATATTGCAGAACACCATTGTTGTCTATGAGGAGGAGAGATTGAAACTTCCTAGTTATGCACTTGGATGCATACCTTGATTAGCTAGAGAAGTTCACATGGGAGGGCATTCAACATGACATATAGCAGCATATGGAGAGATGTATAGCCCGATTGATGAGGGAGAGGACCTCACAACCACTTCCCTACTCATTGGAAGTGAGGGAGAATTTCTAGTTGAGCCATTTCAGCTCAAGAGCTCAAGTGCATGAGGGAGAAGGTATAATTTCATACTTGGTATTGTACTTATTTTCCTTGTTGAGCAGCATGATGTATCAAGGGGACTTGTTCCTTCTTGCATATCATATGAGAATGTACTTGCAGCAATTTTTAGTAGCGAGATTGGCCAATCTTATGGTGGTTTGTGGAAGAGGCCACATGATATTGGGGTGCATCTTTGGCACCAAATTGTATATTCATGTTTCCATATTATGTTATGATTGTGGCAACAAACAAGTGGCTGGAGAAGCACTTGTTAATTTCTGTTTTGAAGCAAGAAGGAGGTACACTGCGTTGGTCCCATGAGAAGAGCAGTGACCCACTCTCTAGTTGTCAATTGGAAGCTTGTTTTCATGGCATATTGCTTCCTTGTATTGCTGATGTTTGTACATTCACAGGAAGCACTAACTTGAGAGTGCTATATATATTGGGACAGCCCATTGGGAACATGATTCTCCCCATTGTACACGTTTTTATATTGCAGGAGGCACCATGGGAAAACCATGATTGCTACATTGCTACTTTCCTCTTCTTGTGGGGAAAACCACGTGAAGAAATTGAAGAGGCAATTCATGGCTGAAATATTTGGTGGAGTAGCTTGGGCCATTCTTGGAGGCCATATCATTTCAGCCCAAGGACATAAAAAGCTCCATCCTTTTCATGAGTGGCGAGGGAAACAAATGAAAAAGGGGAACACAATCTCTCCATGCAGCCCCACTACATTGCACAAACCGGGGGTTGACTAATTATATGAGCTGCTTAGCATAGCTCACTCCATTTGGAAGATAGCATGGGTGTGGAAGTCACTCAATGGGAATAAAATTTCCCATGTTCATCATCACTCCTACCTTGAGGAGGCCATTGAGCAGTAGGGAGATCACCACTTGTACCCTCCATTTTCTCACAATGTACATTTGATCTTTTACACTTGGAGGTAATCATGGGAGGACAGATTTACTGCATACCATTTTCAGCCATGGTGGGATCCATTGATGAGGCCACAAGGAGAAGGAGGAGGAGAAATTTTGTTCTACCTTGCATTTGTTTGAGGACAAGCAAAATTTTTAAGGGGGAGGACTGTAATGTTCCTAATTTAATAGGAATATTCATTTTGTATTGTTTACTTTGTATAAGAAATAAAATGGCAATGGAGATCAATAAAATGCAAAAACTCCATGGAATAAATAAATTCCCAATATGAACAAGGCTAAATCAGGGCTGATTTAATGAAACCCTTATGTGTGAAAGGGGTTTGTGGCAATTGATTGGGTCAACAAGACCTTATCAACAACGTTGTCTAAGTGCAATGTATCTCCTTTTTGGCCAGCACGGATCTAGATGGAGGTTGCACATGTGAAAGGGGCTTATGTTTTGAAAGTGGTTTAGGGTTGTTCCCATCCTCATCTTATAAAAGGGAGGAGAAGGCTCAAAGTAAAGGTTGTTGATAATTTTAGAATTTTCTTGAGCATCTCAAGTTCTCTTGGCTGGTTAGCCAAAGAGAAGAGGATTTCCTGTTTAGGAATCCTCTCTCCTTCCATGGAGTAGCTCCTTGGAGGAGGATGTTCAGCATTGTCCACTATTCGGAATTTCGGCCAAGCTTCTACTTCCAATAGCAGCGTAGATCCATTAAGGGTTTGCTTGCTTTTGAAAGCTGCAGCAAGTGGAGATAAGATATTTTCAGATCTAAGGCATTTCAGTACTTCTTTCCAGCGGAGGAGGGTTCTAATCTAATGGGAGGACTATATTGGATGATTGGAACTTCATTTCAGATCTTGGCATCAGGCCATTACATATTTCTGAGCCTACATCACAGTTTTTCTTCCTAGACTGTGTTATTTGCAAAGGAGGATTTGCAAGGTGATTCAACAATCTCTTGGGAGAGAGATCTGCGGTGTTGGGAAGTTCCCTCACTGTGGTGATCCATGGATTGGCCAACCAATCCATGTAACTTCCAGATATGATATATTCTTAAGAATTTCATATTTATAAATTCTACAGTAAATCTGTAGATCTGCAGCATAAGAAGTCAGATCTACTCCATGTATTCCATTTTCTGCTGAAAACCCCAACGGGTATGTAAAATATGGACAATCTAGTGTATGGATATCATATAGATCTAAAATTTTTCACAATTATCTTTCCTAGATATTATTTTTAACCTACATCTATTTTTTGCTTCATAAAATAACGCTATGAGGGTCTTACAGTGAAATACAATTGTTGCAGCACCTCTTAAGGAGGGTTTTTCTTCATTAAAGTCTTCATTATTTCTCTTCTATTGCATGAATAACATTATGGGTCTGATTTAATGATGTATATATAATTTTTCATGTATCACCTTCATAAAATCACACTTCCTGAGTTTCAGTAAATTCTTCATATTCAAAGTCATGGGGATTGGGTGTTTTTCTTGACTAGTCAGGAAGAAGGAACTATTTAACATAGAAAATATTATTTAATTTTTCTTAAATTAGACATGGGAGTCCCTAATAACCATATATATCATATCCAACCACTTTCCCTCCTTATTTATACTCATATCTCTGATTATACTCGTTTTAGGGCCTAAATCCTCACTTTTCCCCATCCCTTGGTCCATAAAACAATGTATAAGTTATTTATGTAAGTTCAAGATGTGTATTAATGTCTATTTCACTTTTTTCAAATCTTATTCATCAATTTAATACTGTTATATAGTTTATATGTTGCTGCAGTCCCTTAGTTGGGTAGTTTTCAAGGCAAGCTCGGTGTGGGAGAACTATTTAACCCACCTAGTCTAATTTTTTTCTGATATCCTCTTGGAATTTTGTTTTATATTATCATATATAATGGATCCAAGAGTTTATATTAGTTTCTGAATCACCCATCTCTGAAAAATGTGTTTTTCAGGCTTGGCTTGCCGAGCAATCCCTCTTGGGAATATTAGCTCTCGACATATTTCTATAGAAAGAGTCTGCTAGTGGGCCAAATAGCATTTGGATCTCACCCTCTTTTCAGAGGTGACATATCTAGTAAATTCCCCTACAGTAAATCTCTGGAATAGATCGAGTTTTTGACTATTAATGTTTTCTTGAAAAAGGATTTTCATTTGTTGGATTCATGAGCAGTTTCAGATCTGGAACATTACACACCTGATGGTCCAATATGCGAGTGATGGTGTTATTAGTCTTTTCTAGCTGCTAGACTAGTTCGGGGGTCCACTCTGTGATCCGCTCGTCCTTCCAAGACTTCTGGAACTCTACTAGTCTTGCGAGCCATTAGTGGAGCTCGATCACAATTGTTACAAAGAAGATCTCATAGATCTCTGTGAAAATGTACTTATTCTTCCACTCTTCGGTGGCCAACCTCTTATTGCAGTTTTCATTTATGGCAAATTCTTGAACTTGTTGTTCAAACCATTCATCAATTTCCTTCCTCTTCGGCTTCCAGTATGGCCTTGGCATTACTTGATCCCTCTCTCAAAATTCTCCACGTCCTAGCAATGGAACCATTTGTTGGCTCGAGGGGTCCTGACCTAGGTTTATATGTTCAAGGTTTTCCAACAAACCCCCATACTACTGACCCTTTCGGCAGTGACCTGCTTTCCCAGGCCAAAGTCTCACCCGAAGTAGTATGGGTGGGTGTTGGAACTAGGTTTCCGCACCATGGGAGAGGGTAGGTAAGTCAAGAAGAGCTGCATTCACCCTGATTGTGACCCAATCCTTTATCACAGAGCCTAGATTCCCTTTACATCCACGTGCATAGCAACAATATTACTCATAGAAATCAATAGATCAAGAATTCGAATAAAAATACAAAACTATTTCTGATATTCTTGTATGAAGCAATTAGAACAAACCCAGATAAGGCATAAATAAGTACACAAGTATGTTCACAACTTAAACCAATAACAAAACAACATATACTAAGTAATCAAGATGTCACAGATTCATATCACAGTAATTCTAGTGGATTCAAATAGGAAACAATACTTCTGCATTCATTAATCTTCCTAATCTACTTACAAAACCCCAAAAACCCAACCTATGCACACAACAACAGGTTCCACATAGCAGGACAGAGGCCCTCTGCGCGCACAGCAGCAGGAGTTCTTACCCAAAAACCCTGACCAGATCTATCGATTCGCACTTAGCAGCAATCTCTTATCATTCTTAGCTTGTCCTACAACTCAAAATGGTTCAACTACTTATACTATTTTAGCCTATGCATCCAATGGCCCACAAACCATGGTTTGCGAACTCTTGGTCTACCCTTGACCCATTTACAATTCTTTAGGGGATTTGACCTAGCCCAAACCCCTGTTCTATGCTAAATATAATCACAAATATACAAAATAGACCAGTTTCACAGCTTTGTAGGAGACCCTGTTCCAACACCCAGTAAAGTTGATCAAGCCCACGTCTCCAAA
Source organism: Pinus albicaulis (assembly GCA_034641835.2). Taxonomy (NCBI): domain Eukaryota; kingdom Viridiplantae; phylum Streptophyta; class Pinopsida; order Pinales; family Pinaceae; genus Pinus; species Pinus albicaulis. The sequence goes on along the minus strand of JAXQQM020072580.1, from coordinate 54,286 downwards.
GAACGCTTTCAACTCGTATATATTGAAGTAGTATTTTAAGGAGGTGGTGGAAACATTTTCCTAGATAGAGACACATAGAAGTATCGAAATTCCACAGCCAACCTTCAAAAAAGAGAAGGAAAATAATACAAGTACATTGATTGAGGAATGCTTCTGACTATTCCTAAAAATTGTAACCAATGCAGTGATGCTCTAACAACTAAAGGAAAATCTAGAGTTGGTGGTGCAAGAAAATGAAGAACCTAGAGACTCAAGAAATTCAACGGAAAAGTACATAAGAATGATAAAAATAACAAGAGAAGAACTAGAAAGGAATTCTGTGTGAACACCTAGGTCACAGGATCTCAAATCAAAGATACAATGCTCGATCTCAGATCAGATGTCAACATCCTACCTCGAAAGACATGGGAAGAACTCGGGAGAATAAATTTGACATACTCACCAATACAACTCCGAATGGAAAATCAGTACTATATCGTACCCATAGGAAGGCTGGAAGAAGTCAAATTTTATGTCGCAGGAGTAAAAACATATATAGATTTTGAGGTAATAGAAATTATGGGAGACAAGGATCCCTATCTTGCTTTGCTAGGAATATATTGGGCCTTTGAGAATTACGCAGTGATTGCTTTAAAAAAGGAATTAATGATATTTGAAGACGGGGAAGTTAGGGTAATTCAGCCACTTGACCCATATCAAGGACCCTGATACACAGACACCATTGACAACAGAGAGGAGTCCCAACTTCTAGATCAACTCTACCAGATGACGGTACGAAAGAGAGAAGATTACATCAATCTAACAATGGTAGGGACTGTAAGTTGGAGAAGTGTTCAGAGTTTCGATTTGGGATCAGAAATAGCATGGGATTACTTGAAACAGGGAGGATATGAAACTGACACTAGAATATGTGCTAACATTTGGGGATTCAACTAGATTGGTACCGAGGTACAAGGATATCTAACTCTTTCAAATATGCATGTTGTAAATACATTTATTATAAAAGTGGAAAAAAATGTACCAATAGAACGTAGACTCCCTCTTATGGATGTAGCACTACAATCCATGTGGGCAAGATGGTGGGCTAACCATTGCATCTCTCTTTCACTATGGGAAGATGGTGCCAGAACACTTAGAACCAGATTCTATGAAGCTTCAGGATTACAATTCATTGACAAGTACCAATGGGATTCTGACCCCATATAGCATTTAAAGAAATGTGAGTATAACTGGAAGAAAGCAGGATATCTAGAATCTTTGTGGGTGCACAACTTCATACATTCACTAGACACCATTCCACGGGCTTGATATTTGACAGAGGAGAAGAAGAGAGGAACTGATACTTGGGGAGTAGTTGTGGAAAGGTTCAGGAAATTTTTTTCTTTCAAGGGAGATACATAACTAGTTATAGATGTCGTCCAGCCCATCAGAAGAGTATTATTATTTCCAGAACTTCAGGAAGATGAAGAACTACCATTATCAAAACACAAAATCAAAGATTTTAGTAGTATTTAAATAGATAGATTGTGAGATGGACGATGATGAATTAGAGAATCTCCAACATCTATACATTGAAGAGAGATAAGGGGAGTGGGAAGTATAGGAAGAACCAACTAGAGAAGAACTACACCTGTTACCCTTGAAGACAAAGAAGATGAATATTGGAAGCACGAAGAAACCCAAAATTGCATCTGTTGGAAATTATTGGGATACAGAAACAACAAAGGAAATATTTGACTTGTTATAGGAATATGAAGATTTATTCCCATTTTTAGTAGGAAAGCTCAAAGGGATTAAAGGAGATATTGGAGAAATGCGCATATTCTTAAAATTGGATGCAAGTCTGGTAAAATATAGGCCTTATCGCCTAAATCCAATAGTAAAGGAAAAAGTTAAAGCAGAGATAGATAAAATGTTGAAGGCAGGCCTGATTTTTCCAGTTGAAGAAGCATAATGGGTCAGTCTCATTATAATACAAAGAAAAATGGAGAAATCAGAGATTAGAGTGTGTGTAGATTACAAAAGTCTCAACAATGCATGCATTCATGATACATTTTCTACTCCATTTAGTGATGAGGTTCCCGAAAATATAGCAGCAAAATGAAGCCTATTCATTCATAGATGGATTCTCAAGATATCATTAGGTGAGAAGAGAAGAAGAAGACAAAAATAAGACCACTTTCGCAACCAAGTGGGGATCATTTTCATACCATGTCATGCCTTTTGGACTAAAGAATGCACTCATGGTATTTCCCTGGATAGTGATAGCAACATTCAGAGACTATATCCATAAGTTCCTAGAGGTATATATGGATGATTGGACAGTTTACAATTTACTGAATAATAATGCAACTCTACTCAGAATAATGTTTGATAGATGCAGACAAATCCAAATCTCCATCAACCTTAAGAAATGCATCTTTGTAGTACCGTTTGGGACACTTCTAGGACATGTCTTTTGTAAGCAAGGTGTGTGTGTGGACTGAGTGAAGGTAGCCATAATTGTTAATATAGAAGCACCAGAAACTATAAAATAGTTGAGGTCACTACTCGGGAGTATAGGGTACTATAGAAGGTTCATCCACAACTATGCAAAGATTATAGCACCATTGGAAAAACTATTGCAAAATTCATAGCAATTTATGTGGAGTGACGAATGCACTAACGCCCTAAACACATTGGAAGAAAAACTAGCAATTGCACCCATCTTGGGTCATCCTAACTGGGAAAAATAGTTCCATGTCCATATTGATGCCTCCAATATTACATTAGGAGTGATGTTAGCTTAGCTAGGAGAGACTTCTATTGATCCTCCAGTGTACTTTGCAAGCAATAATGTTTCCACAGCTGAAAGAAGTTATACAACAACATAACGAGAAGCTCTTGCAATGGTATAATCTCTTCAGAAATTTTGTCATTACCTATTGGGAGGAACATTTGAGTTCTTCATGGATCACCAGCATTAAAATTCCTGGTAAACAAACCTATGCTTGAAGAAAGAACCAGTAGATGGCTCCTACTATTCCAGGAGTTCACTTCTAAAGTAATAGTAAAACCAGGGAGGCTAAATGTGGGTCCTGACCACTTATCAAGGTTGGAGAATGTGGAAAATGGGGGATCCCTTGATGATAATTTTCCAGATGTTGATATCTTCAGAGTCGAAGCTGTTAGCCCCCTATGAATTTTTTGACAAGCAAACAGGGGGCTAAATTGGTTTTTAGCCTTCAAGGAATGCATTTCCTCTGAAAACACATCATCCTTGGAGCCTCCTTCTGCCTTTTCCCTTTGATAGATCCTGACTGTTGTTCCCAGTTTAAAAGCCTCTCTTTTTGTGAAGAAGAATGCCCAAAAAGGCCTTTTCCCTCTTATGTCATTCCCATTTAACCTCTATTTTCTTCCCTTTTTACTCCTCTCTATTCCCCCCATTAACCCCTTAAAATCACCCAAATCCCCGTTTAAACCTTTCAAATACCCTTTGTTTGGCTTAATAACCCCCTTTTCCTCTCTACCGTTACCCCTTTTTGGCCTCAAAATGCATTGAAAATAGGCCAAAAAAACATTCATTTTACATATACAAGATAAGCCCCTTTCGGCCAGCCCCCTTAAACCACTTCCCAATATGCCCTACGCCCGAGACCAAGCGCTTAAGCCTTAGGTGCTTATCACAATCAGAAGTTTCGTGGGTGCATTTTATTTGTTCCGCCTGTTTTCCCTGATGCGATTGGACTGTGGTCTATTGGCTCCCGCAATGAGCTCCACTGTTGATCTGAAAAGATCTAACAGTCCAACGCAGATTGCATGCGCCCGTCGTCCCTCCCCTTTTTCCCCTCCTATCATATTTGAACTGTCGATCTCCCCGCTAGATCCGACGGCTGGCGCATAATCACACCATCACAGTGCCCACCCCATCGCATTTGATATCATCCAATCGGCAAGTCCCTCTAATCTCCACCGTTCATTCCCTTAGATCTGACGGCCCTTATTTCTCCTGCTCCGCTCCTTTACTGCCATCCATCCCCTCGCTGATTGAGTCTCCTGCATCGATCTTGTTCCAAATCGGATGGCTGGCGCTCAATCACGCATTGCCAATTGGAAGTTCTCGAATGTTTTCTCCGCTGCCACCCCCGATTGCGATCTTCCGGATTCCATCGTGACCGTCCGTTCGATTAGATCGACAGTCTCCATTGCATCTTGCCCCCATCCATATTTCTTCATCGGAACATCCTCTAACTTCATCGCTTAATCACCACAGTTGATCTCTTCCTAAGATCCAATGGTTCATATCTAATCGCCCTTCGCCCATGCTGGGTCCCACCTTTCACAATCGTTTCATGGGTGTTTCATTGCATTCTCATTCATTTCCTTGTAAATCGCCTGAACCTTAAGGGATTTACACTAAACATTATTTCTCCGCCTATTCTCCACCATTACACCACCATTCCGCAGACCTCCAAAGCATTATCCGCCACCACCCTGGATTTTATAATTAATTTGTTTTATTGTGTAGGGTTTTCACCAGAGTGGTATTTCACTCCATTTATCATAATCGTAGTTACTGCGATTCAAAGCACAGAGAAGCCGTTACAAAAGAAAAAGTATATCAGCAGAATAGATCCAAGGGGTTAATGCTTATTATTGAGTAATTAACGCTCAATCCCGCGTTCAAAGGAAGAAGGCGCAGTTGGAAAACTAAGCACACTAACAAAATTACATCAGTGCATTCATATCGGTAGAGCACTGTTTCTCCAGAAGGAAAACTTCCTTCATAAGTCTCCATGCCTCCTCGAGCCCTTCAATATTAGTTCACTAACAGAAGCTTCTTTAAGACTGTCAGACAACAGTTATGGAGGTATGGAGAGGCCTACAGATCCTTCGATCCATGTCACCTATCCCAAAAGGTAGTGCAGAGTTCCAAACAGCCTAAAAGGACTTCAAGAACACATCTGAGGTCAATCTCGACCTGACAAAAGACTCCCGAAGCAGCCTAAAGAGTACACATAGCATGCAAAGTCATTAAGCAGAGTGGGCTCGACCTTCTACCTCCACTCTATCTTAATGATTCCAATTAAATGTGCATCTACTCCTGATATTATTCATTCTCCTATAAGAGTCCCAGAGAACATATTGTAATGGGTGGTTGTGGTTGTTTTTTTGTAGTTATAGGGATTCTTTAGCTGTTAGAACAGTTTTGGGAGAGAGTAGCAGAGTAGTTTGTAATGTAGTAGGCTGGGAGGAGAAAGTTTGGACTGTGATCAACAATTGAGCTCATTGTATGTGACTAGTTTTGCATCAATTAATCAAGAAAATTTCACAGGATCCTGGTCTATTACTACGGGTGATGTTTCTCTCTTTGCATCATTTATTTACATTATTAATGCTGTTCATTTTATTCTGGTATGCATCAGAAATCTGGCATAGGATTTACCCTCGCATGGTACCCTATGTTTCTGCTCTCCCTACCTTCAATGTTTTCTGCTGATTGTGAATCTAAGAGAAAATTCTTGTAATTTAACCAATGTAGTAGCTGTTATTCGCTGCTAGCTGATGTATGAATTCGGGTTTTTTACTTGGATGTCCTAGCTGGTGTCAAAGCAAGGAAGGTTAAAAGTCCTTCTCCGATCTATATACTCTAGCTTTGTGTCAAATCTTATCCTTGTTTTCCCTTGGAGCATGCTAAAGCAGACCTGGAGTTAAATGACCTCTCGTCCGATCTATAAGCTGCCCCCTTTGTGACTTCATTGAAAGCTGCCTTTGACTATGTCAAAGCAAGCCTGGAGTTAAATGACCTCTGACCTGATCTCCAAACAAATATTGTGTTCCTTTCCTTCTTTCACCCTCTTTCCTTATTGTTCCATACTATCATCTATCTAAGAATATCCTTTAATATAGATGACTTGCCCTATGAAAGCCTTGGCTAGTTGTTTGCAAGTAATCCCCTTTCATGACTCCATAGCCCAATGGATGGCACTTTCTTGACCTATCCTCTTTTGCCGAAACATCTTACTAATTTATTCCTTTCTTCTCACAACCTTCTCAGTTAATGATCCCCGACCAACTCAACAACCAACCAAATCAATTTAAACTCCCGTGCTTCACAACTAGCCTAATATCTCATTTTAAGCTTCAAAGATATATCATTCTTTGTATTTATAGAGAGATCCCTCTCTCGACCCAAGAGGGCTAGATCCTGAGGTCCCAAAGTGTTTTGATGTTTTCTTATCTTTTGGTATTGCCAAATCTTCCAAAACATAGGAACCCCAACAGAAGCCATCCCAGATTATCTAGAGAAGATAGCTGTGTATCTAGCCATAGGGAAATGCCCAACAGAATACACGACAACCTAAAAAATACATCTGATAGTGAAGGTGGCTGAATATCAATTAATAACAGGATAGTTATATAAAATTTGATTGGACCACATCTTTTGAAGATGTGTCCTAGACCATGAAAGAGAAGATATCCTGTGGGAGTGTCACAACGGAGTTGCGGGAGGCCACATCGGTGCAAAACCCACCGCAAGGAAAATACTACATGCAGGGTTATGGTGGCCCACCATTCACATAGATAGTAAGGAATATGTGAAAAAAGTGATGTCTTCCAAAGAAGAGGATGTCCATTGCACCGTGATGATTTACCACTGCAACCTGTAAGAGCACTGCAACCGTTTAAAAAATGGGTCGTCAAATTTGTAGCTCCAATTACACCAACGACACGACATTCAGAGGAAAGGCATATAATAACTGCAATGGATTATCTCACAACATGGGTAGAGGAAGTGCTAGTAAGAGAGTGCACAATAGACACAACAACCATATTTATTTTTGAGAACATTATTAGCAGATTTGGTTATCCCAGGATCCTAACACGTGATCAAGGTACACACTTCATTAATACAACAATTCAATATCTGCTAGATAACTTTATGGTACAACATAAAAAAACATCCCATACCACGCTCAAGTGAATGGAACCATTGAGGCATTTAACAATATCTTAGAAAAATGACTAACCAAGATATGCAACGCCAACCAGGATGACTGGCATGAAAAGATACCAGCCACATTGTGGGAATACAGGATAACAATAAAGAGGTTGCACAATCAAACTCCATTCCAGCTAGTATACGGAAGAGAGGTATTCATACCAGCAAAATTTGTCATACCAAGTCTCTTAATTGCTTCAACAGTGCATATGACAGATGATGACTCAATCACTGAATGCCTCCATGAACTACATGAGTGTAATATTCCCATTTTAGCACATAGCTAAATGGAATATTAAAGTGTTTTTTTATCACCTAGCAGCTTAATAAATGGGTAAAGTAACCCATTATTATTGAAGAAATGAATAAAATCCCTCATAATGTGAAAGGGATCATCAGAGTAGCCTTATTTTGCACCCTCAAGTGTGAAAATGGGAAAATACATGGAGACAAGGTCAAGTTTGACCAAGTCAACATCGCTGCCATAGGAGGAGTGGATCACTTTAGAAGACAACACAGTATGAATGAGGAGGAGGATATTTGGTGGTGGAAACCCTAATCAGTGGGACCCATGGAGAGAGAGCTTTCACTTGTTTAAAAGGAGGGAAAGGAAGCCATTGTTATTCATGAATTAGATTATTGATTTCATTGTCTATGAAGACATTGTGCATTCTTTTGTTGTTTAGCAAAGTTTCCGAGGGGATTCCTATTTAGGATTTCTTCTCCTTCTTGAGAGGCCTCTTGAGGGATTGTTCTTAATTCTCCTCATATCTTGGCTCAAGGGCAAAGCCACCTCCTTTAGTCATAGCATTATTCCTGAAGCAGGATAACTTTGTGTTGCAGGGTGTTGCAGTGGGGACTCCACAACACCATCTCCTTGGCTCATCTTTCAGAGGAGGGAGCTTCGATTAATCTGGGAGGTTAGTGAGGGATATTCTGGAGCTTATTTTATATCATTGGAATTAGGCCAAGCACTTCCCTTCACCAACAACGCAATCCCTTCTCTTGACTATGTTATTTTTTAGTGCACTTGTAGTGGGGACTTGCTCCACTATTTTGGAGGGTGAGATCTTCAGGGATTGGATCAACCTTTCATCTCAAATATCCTTTGGATGAGATTTAGCCATCATTTTTAGCATCATCAGCTATCTTCATCCATATCTATTTTCTAAGTTGCAGCTGCTGCCCAGCAACTCCAGCATTTCTGTAGATTTTCCATTTTGTATGTATTTTAGCCAATCCTTCTAAGGATTTTGTATTGTTGTTTCTAGGGGTTGATATCTTGCTCCCCCTATTTTATTTGATCTATATATTTTCATATTTGTGTATCGACACTATTTTTCAGCAATTCTCCTTTATAGACTGCGCTTTCATAGCCAGGGCCTATTTTTGTATAGCAGCATTTCTCTATTTTTCATAGATATGTTTCTTTGAGGCTGCATTGCCTAGCTTGAGAGATCATTTCCTCAAGATCTTGTATACATTGTTGTTGCTATAATGTAATGTAATGGGTATGTGGATATTCTGGCATTCTTGTATAAATGCATTCACTTCTATTTTCCAGCTCATGTTTATGTATTGCTGATCTCCACATTGGTAATATCTTGAGATATTCCCAATAGTGTAGTTGTTCCTAATTTGGAATATTATAGTGGTATCAAAGCATGATTTCTAGCTCAGCTTGTGAGTCTCAGCCAAAGAATATCAAGGTGATTAAGAAGATTAGTTTACTCTCATCTATTTTGAGATCCATAGGAGACCTCTCCAAGGAGGTCAAGAAGATTGAAGAAGGAGAAGAGGAAGGACCATGCACTTCCTACTCTCACAAAGAAGAAGACCAGAAGCATGAAGAAGAATTGGAATTCGAAATTCTAAGAGGGTGCCTTACTAATTACCAAGAAAAACCTAGAGCCTTCAAAGAGACTCTAGCTTTTCCACAATTTATTCAACATAAATAAGAAAAAATACCCCACATCTATGGGATGATGAGAGGCAATAGATTTCTATTTTCCACATTTGATGGATCACTCACATGTGTAGCAGAGGTTTGGGTGAAGAAACTAGAGGCTTTCTTCCTGCTTCATCCTGTAGTAGACAGAGAGACTGTAGAAGCTGCAACACTGTACCTTGAAGGTGAAGCAAAGATTTGGTGGATCAGCCATCTAAGTCATGCAAGGGTTTCAACTCTTGCTGAGTTTTCTCAAATAATGATCAGGATATTTGGAAAAAGGAGGGATGAGCCCTCACCACCAGCTGACGAGGCATGTACCAGCATTGTTGAGACCATGGAGGAGAAGCCTTCATCTTCAGCAGTTTGGGAGGCCAACACTTATGAGGAGGAAAATCTTGCAGCCCTGCAAGGAGCTTCCACATTTCACCAAGGTGTGATTAAGAATCCATCTCTTGTCATTTCAGCAAACACTTTGGATGGGTCTATATCATTGCATGCAATTGACCTAGAGCATTAGAATAGCACTGCGCTGTAAAAAATCAGTGATGAAGAAAAGAGGAGCCAGTCCTCATGCCAACACTCAAAGGACAGCTTCCTTCAGGAAGCCATGAGAGGAGAGGAAAGAAGGAGTAGACATCTAGAGATAAGAAACTATTTCTCCTCTCTAGATGACACTCTCTCAATGAGCATGCCATAGCTCAAAGAGAGACTTCTACTGGTAGTAGCTCCAAGGCCTCTTTGGTTTTGGAGGACCATGCATGAGGAGGAGATCTCAAGGAGATATTTCAATGGAGGTGCACTCCCACACATCATGGAGTGCAATATTCTTCAACAGTTTGAGGAAGTTCTTCCCTTCTCACAGGAACATATAGAAGATGGAGAAAATCCTTGGATGGATAACATCTCTAATGACTATGTTGGACATTCCTTGAACCATGTACATCATGATGGGAGTTTTTTTCCTACCACCTATTTGGATCCTCATAGGGTCAAATTGATCCTCGGGAAGATGGCATTTCAAGGTCCCTGAAATGTAGGAATCTGATTTGGGATGATGGTAGCCCTCATGGGAAGAGTACCAAGATGGAGGGTGGAAGAATACATCCACAATTGGTTTAATGGATGTGGATGGTGAGCAAGAAGTTGGTGAGCTACTTGCAGATTTATGATACCGGGTAGTAGGAGGCTTGGTTGTGCTAGTTACTCTTGAAAGAGTTTGGCCATCACTTGGCATACACTCTTTCCAAGGGTATGAGGATGGAGAAGATGTGGTAGGATGCGAGCATCATGGAGAAGCAAAGAGTATGGGTGCATAGTGATGATGCAACATCCATATCATTCACTATGTCTTCATCACACATCTTGCATGATGAGAGCATGAGGAAGCAGAAAAAACATTTGTTGCTAGGGTTATTCTTTGGAGAGCAAGAGCAAATTTTCTCTCATGGATTGTATGATGTTGTAGGAGTAGAAGATGGCACAATCATTGTGCAAAGGGGATACTCCTTTACCTTTGGCGATCAGGAATTACTTCCACCTTGGGAGAGATTCCATACGTGCAGCAACATCGTTGGAGGGTTTCCCATTCATGCTGAGGGCAACAGTGCTATGCCATCTAGAGAATATCTAGTACCTCATGTAGAGAAAGGAGGAGCTCTTTCTCTAGGTAGAGGGATTCTTGCATATCTTCAAGGAAGTTCCTAGGATATCATGTATAGATATCAAGGCACAACTCATGTTTTACATGTGCCATTGTTGAGGAGGTGTGGAACCTTGGAGAAACAAGGAGGAGATAGGGATAATACCCAACATCATGAGATGAGGAGTACACATCCCTATTAATTTCTGGAGGTTTATGCACCTAAGAAGGTGATTGGATTTCAATGGAAGCATGGACAGATTTCTTCATTCACATATGAAATCACCTCTTGATGATGATGTCTCATTTCATGGAGACATTTTGCCGAGGAGACCATTGGACCAATAGAGGAGGATGGATGCTTCACATGTTGGGGCACCACTCATTTATTTCAGGAGAGTGGAAACCTTGGGAGATAACTTCACAACGGTGAGAGTCTTGGGTAGACTCAAGGAGGAGAGAGCAATTCTCTCAACATCATTTTCACCCACTCTCATTTTAGATTTTGTGTTGTGGCAGAAGCAGCAGGGGAAGGATAGTAGCCTTCCAACTTGCATCTTTGGCATGGGATATGTCAAAGAAGGAGATGACCATATGACAGATGTCCTTCATGAGGAATCATCAACTCTGTCACTATGGAGGATAGATCCATGTTGGAGCTCCGGGTTGTTGGTGGAGTATTCCTAGGATCATCTGCCTAGCATGATATTGACAGATCAACATATGAGGAGATGCATAGATCATGTGGAGATGGAGAAGATACATAACTCTTTAGAGGATTTAGCACAACCACCTCTTTTCTCTTTGAGGATGAGAGGAGACGCATTTTTGAGCCACTCCATTTTCATGAGCAAAAATTATGGTGAGGGTATAGTTTATTTGCATGATGATTTGTATATTCATCCCTTAACCATATTTGTATAGGATGTTGCTCCAAGGAGGAGAATTCTTTTTTCTAGACCCCATGGTCTACTTGAGGCCATGAGCACTATTGGTGACCACTCCCTAGGAGGACTTGGGGAGGAAACGTATTTTGGAGGACATACTCACCTTGCACCATACATCATTCACTTTCTCCATACATTTGAGGAGAGTGGGACAGAAAACAAGTGGTTGAGAGGCCACACTTTCTGTCACACTCTTTTGCAGTTTAGGGTCAAACTGCATTGGTTAAAATTGAGGGACCATTTTCCTTCTCCCTTTCCATACATGACAGCAAGCATGGTTCTCATTATGGTTCACTATGTTTCTGTTGTCTTTATGTTTGTTGAGAGCATGATTGGGGGAATGGCACATTGGTTGGATGTGTCCCTTGGGGGAGAGATCTCCCACATTATTTGCATTGCATGTTCTAATGGGAGCATGAGAGCACATGTGCCCACTACAGCAAAATTTTTTTTTCCATTTGAGCTGAGCCATATGATTGATTGGATGCCATATGATGGTGACTTCCAACTCATCACATATGAGATGGATTGGGATAGCATGGTTCATAATGCTGGAGAAGAGATCCTTGGAGGTCTAGTATTCATTTTTCCACTTGAGGGCAACATTGTTGCAACCCAATATTAGCATATAATTTTCACTTATCCTATGCGGAGAGGAGGACAGCATGGGGTAGGCTATTTTGTCTACCAAGATCATATTTTCAGCCCACCTATATTGCAGGAGCCAAAGGTGGAAGATGATTTTCAGGAGTTTCCATGTTGGGGGGTAACTCATTTTGTATGGATGATTTCATGGGAAATGGAGGATCCACATGGGGAAGATGTTCCTCAACATATTTTAGAGTCCATGCCTTGTGTCGATATTCTTTAGTTCTATCCTTGCAGTTGCTTGAGGAAAAGCAACATATGGGAGGGGAGGATTGTAATATTCCCATTTTAGCACATAGCTAAATGGAATATTAAATTTTTGTTTTTATCACATAGTAGCTTAATAAATAGGTAAGGGAACCCATTATTATTGAAGACATGAATAAAATCCCTCACAATGTGAAAGGGATCATCAAATTAGCCTTATTTTTCACCCTCAAGTGTGAAAAGGGGCAAATGCAGGAAGACAAGGTTAGGTTTGACCAAGTCAACAACGCTGCCATAGGAGGAGTGGATCACTTTAGAAGACAACGCAGTGTGAATGAGGAAGAGGATATTTGGTGGAGGAAACCCTAATGAGTGGGCCCATGGAGAGAGAGCTTTCACTTTTTTAAAAGCAGGGCAAGGCAGCCGTTGTTATTCATGAATTGGATTATTGATTTTATTGTCTATGCAGACATTGTGCATTCTTTTGTTGTTTAGCAAAGTTGCCAAGGGAATTTCTATTTAGGATTTCTTCTCCTTCTTGAGAGGCCTCTTGAGGGATTTTTCTTCATTCTCCACATATCTTGGCTCAAGGCCAAATCCACCTCCTTCAGTCACAACATTATTCCTGAAGAAGGATAACTTTGTGTTGCAGGGTTTTGCAGTGGGGACTCCACAACGCCATCTCCTTGGCTCATATTTCAGAGGAGGGAGCTTCTATTCCTCTGGGAGGTTAGTGAGGGATATTCCAGAGCATATTGTAGATCATTGGGATCAGGCCAAGTACTTCCCTTCACCAACAATGCAGTCCCTTCTCTTGACTGCATTATTTCTGAGTGCACTTGTAGTGGGGACTTGCTCCACTATTTTGGAGGGTGGGATATTCAGGGATTGGGTCAGCCTTTCATTTGAGAGATCCTTTGGATGATATTCATCCATCATTTGCAGCATCATCATATATCTTCATCCATATCTATCTTTTGAGTTGCAGTTGCTACCCAGCAACTCCGACATTTCTGCAGATTTTCCATTTTGTATGTATTTTAGCCAATCCTTCTAAGGATTGTCTATTGTTGTTTCCAGGGGTTGAGATATTGCTCCCACTATTTTATTTGAGTTTTATATTGTCATATTTGTGTATTGACACTATTTTGATGTAGTTATCCTTTATAGACTACGCTTTCATAGCCAGGGATTCTTTTTGTATAGCAACATTTCTTTATTTTTCATGGATATGTTTCTTTGAGGCTGCATCGCCTAGCTTGAGAGATCATTTCCTCAAGATCTTGTATACACTTCTAATTATATAATATAATTTAATGGTTATGTGAATCTTCCGGCATTCTTGTATTAATGCATTCACTGCTATTTTCTAGCTCATGTTTATGTATTGTTGGTAATATCTTGAGATATTCCCAATAGTGTAGCTATTATTAATTTGGAATATTAAAAGGAGCTTGAAGAAGATATATTTGTTGCAGTTTTCCATCAGACAGTACAAAAATAAAGAGAGAAATCTTGGCATGACCATAACATCAAGCACAAAACATTCACAATCGGAGGAAAAGTCCTTCTATACGACAACAAATTCCAGAAGTTCCCTGGGAAACTCAGAATGCACTGGATGGGACCATATCATGTCATAGAATTCAAAGACTCAGGCGTGGTTCGACTGGCACAACTAGATGGAAAAATACTACAAGGATGGGTTAATGGCGCACGCCTAAAACCATATCACGAGTAAGTTCCACCAATTTGTTTTTTCAAATAAATATCACAACTGAGAGAAGCCAGTAGGGTAGAATAGAAATAGATAGATTCAATAACTCTCTTGTACCCGAGATGAGACATAGAATTATTATAATTTAAGATTTTCCATCTATTAGAATAGGAATCCTAATAAATAGAACTCACAATGGCGGAGAGGAGCAATTGCACCTGTTGTGATGCAGATACCTCATCACAACTAATTGTATTTGGGGGGAGGTAGAGTCTACTATGTCAGATAGCCAAGCGTGTAAAATATCATTCATTCATAATGAACCATCATACAATTGTCAATCCATGGGATCATCCAAATTTTAAAAACAAATACTATAATTAGTAAACCCCACACCCTAATAAATTTTTTGTATTAAGCCATAATTATTACCCATCATGTCTACCCAAATCCCAAAGTCACAACATCAATGTCAGAATACACCTCACCATGGTAACTAATCGCATGATTATAGGGATGGGAAAGACATAAAAAATTTAATCAGTTATGGGGTCATATCAACCTCATTCGTGCTGGTAGCATTACTTAACCCGCATGAAAGAAGAAAAGCACCAGAATGTCAAAAAATTTCGAGTTAGCAGAAATAGAAATAGCTAAAACAACAAGCAATATTTCAGCAGAGGAATTTCAAAGAAGTGGACCAGAAAAAAGAATTCATGGCAATAGACTAGCAACAAAAATTCAGGTATACAACAGAAGAACGAAGATGATAAAGATATAAACATCAATCATTGAGCTCAAGCTCGATACAAGAATTCATAGGATAGAATCATTGATTGGAAAGTATGACAATGCTTTGTTAAGAGATATAGATTTCAAAAAATCCTAACAATTCTCAGCCATGAAGAGACAAGTGTATAAGGAGAATTATGCAATAGAGGGAGGAGGTGAGGCAGCAAGGATGAATCCAAAATTCAGAGCTATTCAAAGGTCGACTATACTAAACCTAAGGAACCTCCCGGTATTTGGAACGATGGGAGCGACACTGCAGTGTACAAATTTCCTGATGAGCAGATTTTAGAATAGATCATTATGGCTTGGGAGAGATATCCCCATCCATGCAGAGGATATCAATAGTCTTACAAGATTATCAGCAGAGGGGAAGAACGTCTCAACAACATTCTAGAATGTGTCGAAAACAGCCAAAAATTTAGGGGATTGTGATTATTACAAGAATTATGAGACCATAAGAGGAGGGTAGGGAGCGAAGAGTCGACCTCATCAAGAATCCAGTGGTGAAATTTGCCTGCTATTTGTGTAGTATTCCAAATCTGGAACAACTCATGAATCATACACTAAAAATGTATTTATAAAAAAATTTGAATTAAAATACTAAAATGGACCCTTGGATCCCATAAATTAATCAATATACCATCTAAATCCAAGAATAGAGCTGAAACAAATAAAACTAGGTGGGTTAAATAGATCTCCCCACCTAGGATTGCCAAAATGTGTTAAAACCCCAAGACTGCAAAATACTGGAGTTGTTGCATAAGGGACTGCATAGTCTAAGAGGGGGTTTACACTCAGAAAATAGGATAACAATAGATCTAATTATATATTAATCACATATTATTTAATAACTAATACCTAGTCTCCTTATATAAAATACAAGATAACCCAGCAAGGGTTTCTTGTCAAACACTTTGCATACAAAATGGGATATTCAATAATTTACTGAATCACTGCTGCAAAACTGAAGTACATGAGTGTATAGGGCTAAAATATGTCTGATATGATGTATATCCCTCAAGGGCTTCCTCCCATGAAAGGATTAACCCCTCAATCACAAGGAAACACTGCAACGAAGCCACCAAACCATGCACTAAATAATGCTTCCAGAATAACGCATTCCCTAACTGGAACAACGCTGGGAATGTATGGGAAATGTGTGGTATGATACCACAGATCTGAAATCAGCTCTGAAGCTCTCTAAACAGGTACCTCAAGTGAAGGAAACCTTCCTCCAATGAGAAACTAGCTCAGAAACTGGGATTCCAATCCCTTCCACTGCTACACCCAGCAACACTGCACAATCTCCAGAAAAACTGCGCTGATTTAGTAGGCTAAAGCTTGCCCTAAAAACCTGATGTGTAATGATGAATAAAAACTCTCCCAAGAGGCTCCTCCAGGAAAGAGGTGGGATTCCCGCTCGGGAACTCCTGGTGCTAAACAACACTACTACTTTGCTAAACAACAAGAGGAAGAAAAAGTATGAGCATAAATGAATAATAATCCAAGACATGTAGAATAATTCTACCATCCTCTTCCTTATATAAAATATCATTTTTCTTTCCCTTGGCCCCACTCAATTTGGTCATCTCTATCCAAAGATACATCTCCCTCCAAAACTGCGTTATTCCTCCTTAGATTCCTCCTCCTCCACAACTGCGTTGTTGCCTTAGTCAAAGCAGCTTGATTTTATCCCTGTTCACACATGGAGGTGTTTTAATAAGCTAGAAAGAGTTTCCCCTTTCACACTTGGAGTTTTTTTATCCTCCTTAGGAGACTTATGGGTTTTTCTACCCATTTATTCACCAGCTAAGCTGTTGCTAACTCTAATGTACCATTTAGCTTTAAGGCTAAAATTTTGGAACATTACAGTCCTCCCCTCCAAAATATTTGCTTTTCCTCAAGAAAATGTACAGGGAGAGAAAAATTTCTCCCCTCTCCCTTATGTGGCCTCCCATCAATAACTCCATCACTGCTTTAAGAGAATATGAAAATAAATTGTAATCCAATGTTTCCTCCCAAGTGTGCAAAACCAAATGGTCCACATCAATTAAAGGTGGAAAGTGTCAATGGAAACTTTCTTGCTATCTCATGGCCTTCACAAAGTAGGAGTGATGATCATCATGGTGAATGAGTGCCTCCCTCACCCATGCTATCATCCAAATGAAATGAGTCACCCTCCAACATGGTAACTCATGAAAAGTCTCCTCCACCTTGTGCTCCTGAAATGTAGGTGGGCTAAATAAATGAACATGATAGGCAAGAGGGCCTATCCCACGCTATCCTCATCTCCACTGATGATAAGTGTAGAGGGTATGTTGATTTCAGGCTGCAACATGATTTCCCTCCAATGGAAAGAAGAAGATTGAGTCTCCAAGGACTCTTCCTCCAAAATCATGAAACATGCCAACTGAAACCATTCCATTCAAGATGAATGGAACATCATCACCATTTTCCATCCAAATCAGAAAAATTCTGAAATTTATGTGCAATTTTGGATGGTTCCAAAGGTTCTTCAAGTGGATATTACGCAGTCTTCTCTATTGTTGTTTGAGAATTTCATGTGGCAAGTGATTCTGCAACAAATCACAAGTTGTATATGTTTGTTCTTACAACATGAGGAAGCAAGCATCAATGTCTATCATCTTTACATGGATAGAATAAAAATACAATTGCCCACAGTCATGTATAGATGGGCTACTATCATCATAACATTGGCCCTAAAGTGACCATGAAACCCACAAATACTCTTGCTCTCTTGAGGATAAATGCATTGTTCAAACATGGTGAGAAAGTAAAAATACTCAATGGAGTAATCAACAAGTACAAAAATTCATTTCCTACCATACATAGTGAGTTGGATGAAAGTGAGGTTCATTAATAAATCCTCCCATGAAAATCTCCTCATAAAAATCTGCAAGAAGAAGCGATACATCCTCTCCTTGGAATGTTCCATCCATAAGAACATACTACTATGTGATAGAGTTGTAGGCCTTTGTAATAAGGCTCCATGAATCCTCTCTTTGATATCCCATATGCCAAACTCATCCACCATCATGCTGCTATGTGAGAATATCTTCTTCCTACATGGAAGTCTCTCATGATCCTTCAATTCTGAAGGGTAGCCTCCTTGCACCATAAATGTTCCTTCCTCCTCTTTAGAAATTCCATGAAAAGTATGGGAAGAATGTTGCCCATAGTCTCCCAAGTGCAACCACAGCAACAACAACTTTTGTTACTACATTATCTTTCCCTCATACAAGCCATGGAGTAATATCATTATGGTCAACTTGTATGATGCCTCAACAAACAATTTAGCCATGAAGTGCCTCATCAAGCCCTCCAGGTGGTTCCTCCCACAAGAAGAGAAGAAGTGTGATGTGGCAATCATGGTTTTCCCATGGTTCCTCCTGAAATGTACAACATATAAAGTGGGGAGAATCATGATCCCAATAGGCATCTTCCATCTCAGGCATACTCTCCAAAAAAATCTCCCCATGAGAATAAATAGATCAGCAATATATGGGAGCAAGGTACAATGAGAACAAGTTGCCAAGTGACAACCAGAGAGTGAATCATAGTCCCCCTCATGGAACCAGCGTAGTGCGTCCTTTTCCTGCATAAAAATAATAAATAACAAGTTCTTTACCAGCCACTTGTTTTCTTCCACATTCATCTCATAAGATGGAAACATGAAGTTACAATATGGTGTCAATGGTGCACACCAATAATCATGTGGCTTCCCCCACAAATCATCAAAAAGATAGCAAAAATAAATGCTACAAGTAGCTGCAAGTACATCATCATATAATATGCAAGAAGAGATAATTATTCTTGTTACATCATGATGCTCAAGTAAGGAAAGGGAGTACAATACAAAATATGAAATGGTACCTCCTCCATCATGCACTTGAGATCTTGAGCTGAAATAGCTCATCTGGAAATTCTCCCTCACCTCCAAAGAGTAGGGAAGTGGCTGTGACCTCCTTTCCATTACCATCCAAGCTATGCATCTCTCCATATGTTGATATATGTCATGATGAATGCCCTCCCAAGCTCCTCCATCAAATGGAAATATGACTCAAAGTGCATAGAAGAGAAGTCCTCATGTGCTGCATGTAGCAGCTTCTCCTTGAGACTAGAAGATCTAGTCAAGAAGATCCTGCCATAGGAATAGATGACCAAATCATCCACCATGTATCTATCATCTCCATCCGGGTCATCAAGAATCATGCAGACACCAAGATCCTTGGAGTACTCTACCAAGAGCTGAGATCGCCAATAAGGATCAATCCTCCTGAGAGACAACGCTGGTGGTCTGGCATGTGAAGCTCTACTCATGCTGCTGCCTGCTACTTTCACACCCCTCATGCCAAATTTATCCTCCAAACTCTTCACCTCTCCAAAATCAAAGAGAGGTGAATCCAAAGATAAGATGTCTTCCATCAACTCTAGATTAGGTGGCCTCCCAGGTGGAATGCCTCCATGAAGTGAGACATCAGTGTCAAGAGTAGATTGCACATATCGTTGGGCAACCCTGCCCCTACTCTTACAATGCAAATTAGTCTGCCTCTTCCTTGCATTGGCTTTATAAAATAGATAAGGGTGTGTTCATCTCATAAAGTGATGCTACTCTTCCTCGCTACCTCCTCCTTCTAGCAGTAATGTTGCACAATCATGTTGCTCCATGATTGTGCTTGGACCCCCATGTATGAGATCCTGGGGACTTCCTTGCAAATATGCAAGAATCCCTCCTTTTGGATAATGTGCTCCTCCTTCCTCTGCATGAGGCACTGGATGTGCTCTAGATGTGACAGTGATGTTGCCCTCATATTCATCAATGTGTATGGGAAACATCTCAACAGTTGCATCCTCTCATGAAAAGGAGATCCCCATGCCCTCTTGTTCAAGAATATGAACTGGAGGTCTTGCTTTCGGCAATGTGTAATGCAAGATGTCAGCTTCTCTCATGGTTTTCTAAAGTGGGGTCTCTTCCATCACATGCAAGGGTTTTTTTTTTTTCTCAAGTTTTCCTTGCTCATGTGCCTTAGGGATTTTTTCACCAAACCTTCTGTTGAGCCTCAAATTTGTGCTTTCCTTCACCTCATTTTACCTCATTTTCCCTTTTCCATTTCTATCTTAGACCCAATTGATCAATGAATATAGTTAAAATTACTTCTAGAATGATTTACATGACTAACTTGTTGAATTTTGTGATTTTTTCCATTGTAAAGCATTTTGACCGGAACTAGCTGCAGAATGCAGACATTCCGTAGCTAACCGGCGATTCTGCAGCTGCCTTCATGTTTGAGTATGTTCCAGGTGGCCTCTTGAGAAAAACCGCATATGGGCATAATCCACGTCATGTATACATGGTTCGTTGCTCATCATGGAGGAAGAAATGAATTCTGGGTATGGTTTTGAACGTGGGGAACACATTTATGAAGGAAGACTTCTATTAGTACTGTCTCAGTCCAGATGTCTTTTCTTCTTCACGCAGCCACCTCAAAGAGTCCTAACGTGATTCGGATAAGGAAATACATTGTTCCTAAATTGTTGAAATTATTGTTACGTGCATTTGCTTTATAAACTCTTGGGAGACCGAGAGCTATGTTAGAGAGATTTTATGTTAGATTTGCTGCTAGATTTTGTTTAAACTCTGTGTTATATTCCTGAAGACGCAGAGTGTTATGTTCAAACTATTTCATCTTTAATGGAGAAGACAAAGTTATTTTGAAGGCATGATTTAATTTGAAGTTGAATGCCGTCAAGTGGTAGAGGGCCCCTGCCTCTTGCACGGATTTATTTTGCGTAAATTAGATAAGTTTTTCTAGCTGCCTTTACACTTTGCATTTGAATTAATAGTTGTTTTTGTTAGCTACTGTAGTCGTACTCATTCTAACTCTTCCACCAGAATATACTCTTCCAAAAGACTATAATGATGAATGTTGAATGACTATAGTATTGTAGGATTAGGAGTTGAATTTGTAATTGTTTTAACTAGCTACTGTAGTTATATTCATTCCAGCTCTTCCACAAGAAGACACTCTTCCAACAGATTATAATGATGAATGATGAATAGCTATAGTACTGTAGGAATTAGTTGTATTTTTTGCTATTCACTATCACAGTTACACTTGTTCTAATCACTCTTCCACAAGAAGAAACTCTTCCAAGACATCCTTAAGAAGTTCAAGACATGACTGTGATAATGAATGATTTAGTTGTGTGTTTATACTAAGTATCATCTCTGTTCTTGCTCTTAAACGCTTGCCCAAGACATCATAATGACGAGTAGGGTATGGATATGATATCTTAGTTTTTCATTTGCTTTCAGTCTATTTGCTTACAATTGCACCCAATTACACAGTTATAATTGTTCTATATCTTCCAAAAGAAGGAACTCTTCCAAAATATCACTAATGATGAACAAGCAGATTGTGTAACTTCATAGAATAAAGCATGTTAGCATAGTTAGAATGCTCCGGAGTTTCATTGCATTTAATTAATGTTCAGTTACTTTGTTTCAAGTTTGATGATAACTTATAGTTCAACATTGTTCTAGTTTAGTGGCATCTTAGGTTCATTCTTAGATTAACTCATTGCACTTGCATCTCATATTCAAATTGTCATCCATTGAAAAATAGATTACTTTAGTTGTTTGGATTAACAAGACAGCCTTCATTATTCAAAAACATCTTCTTGTTCTAAAATCTACAAATGATCCATAGCCATAGGAACAGAAGACAACATCACTATAAGGTCTGAAATCTCTCTGCAATTTCCTTATCATTTTATAAACATAACTTTTCCTCAAAAGAACTACTTTGAAAAAGAAACCAATAACTCTTTGAGTATAGGTTCTGTGACATTCAATTAAATTGTAGAATAGAACTAGAAATCAATCATAGAATAGAAGAACTTAGGATAAAATGTTGCATCATGGTAAGATTAGTGTTTAACTGTTTAGTTAGAGGATTTGCATATTTAGTGATAATTTCTCAAGTCTAGTTTGTGTTTTGAATCATTTGTCTAAAATTCATTATCAAGCTTTGCTTTTATTTAGTCATAGTTTAGATTCTGCTCCAGTGTTTCCAATTGCATTTGCTATTCCATACATTAGGCTTAACTCTGTTTTTGACCACCAACTTCTTTCCATTAGTTTTCTAGGCATTTTCATTGTAAACATAAAACACCAAAAGACCAAAAACATCATAAATCAACATAAAAGACCAAAAACATCACAAAACACTACACACAACGCATTAGGAAACAAGCACCTAGGTACATATGGTACACTTCACTTCAGCAGTTTACAAATCCTGGTTGACAATTAAATGAGCTCAGTTTAGGAGACTAGATTGAGACCAAACACCTTCCCATCAAAACTTTTATGAATCTTGCATAAGAGGAAGTGTTTGCATTCTTTAAAGAACAATATTCAAAAATCCACCATGCATGAGCCTTACCTCTAAAATGCAGCGCTGCAACTCTGATGGCTTAATCTCCGGAAATATGGTGCAACTGCAAATAGGAGTCTAGCTCCTTCACCCAAGCTCCAGCTGAACATGTAGGTGATCCAGAAAAAGTAGATAGAAGAAATCTACCTGCATCCTGCTGCTTTCTCTCCTCCACCTGGACCTTGTAAAACTCTTGGAAATCAGTATGATGTCTAAACCTCTCATTTTGAGATTCATACTCCTGCAAAAAATCACTAAGAGTTCTCCTCTTAGGAATTCTTCCTCCTCCCATCCATATGAAGATAGCTCTGGGCACTTGACTACTCTGTGCATCATGGTGTGTAGCTGCACGCTTACACTCACCATGTGAAAATATAGATCCTGCTCTAGATCCAAACTCCTTTGGAGATCCCATCTCCAATCTCATTTTCTTTAGCTCTCCTCGAAAGCTCTGCATAGATTTTGGAAGAGGCTTTGTAAGCTTGTATTCCTTTCTCCCTTCACATACTGAAGATTTATAACTTTTTTCATTCTCTGCTTCCCCTGAAGTGCAAAGGCCTAAGATCCAAAAGCTTAGCCAAGCCTATTCTTTGATACCACTGTAGTATTCCAAATCTGGAACAGCTCATGAATCATACACTAAAAATGCATTTCCAGCAAAATTTGCATTAAAATACTGAAATGGAACCTTGGAGCCCATAAAATAATCAATATACCATCTAAATCCAAGAATATATTTGAAACAAACCAAACTAGGTGGGTTAAACAAATCTCCCACACCTACGATTGCCAAAATGTGTTAAAACCCCAAGACTGCAAAATACCGGAGTTGTTGCATAAGGGACTGCACATTATAAGAGAAGATTTACGTTCAGAAAATTTGAGAACAATAAATATACTCATATATTAATCAAATATTATTTAATAACTGAGATCTAGTCTCCTTATACAAAATACAAGATAACCCGACAAGGGTTTCTTGTCAAACAGTCTGCATACAAAATGGGATATTTAGTAATTTACTAAATCACCACTCCAACATTGAAGTACATGAGTGTAGAAGGCTGAAATATGTATTTATGATGTAGATACCTCAAGGGCTTCCTCCCATGAAAGGATGAACCCCTCAATCACAAGCAAACATTGCAACAGAGCCACCAAACCATGCACTGAATACTGCCTCAGAATAATGCATTCCCTAGCTAGAAAAACGTTGGGAATGCATGGGAAATGTGTGGTATGATACCATAGATCTTAAATCAGCTCTAAAGCTCTCCAAATAGGTCTCTCAAGTGAATGAAACATTCCTCTAATGAGAAACTAGCTCAGAAACTTGGATTCCAATCCCTTCCACTGCTGCACCCAGCAACACTGCACAATCTTAGGAAAAACTGCGCTAATGTAGTAGGTTGAAGCTTGGACTAAAATCCTGATGTGTAATGATGAATACAAACTCTCCCAAGAGGCTCCTCTAGGAAATAAGTGGGAATCCCACTCGGGAACACCCGGTGCTAAACAACATTGCTACTCTGCTCAACAGCAAGAGGAAGCAAAAGTCTGAGCATACATGAATAATAATCTAAGACATGTAGAATAATGCTGCCATCCTCTTCCTTATATAAAATATGATTTTTCTTCCCTTGGCACCACTGAATTAGGTCATCTTTATCCAAAGATACATCTCCCTCCAAAACTACGTTATTCCTCCTTGGATTCCTCCTCCTCCACAACTGTGTTGTTGACCTAGTCAAAGATGCTTGATTTTATCCCTGTTCACACATGGAGGTGTTTTATTAAGCTAGAAAGAGTGTCCCCTTTCACACTTGGAGTGTTTTTATCCTCATTAGGAGACTTATGGGCTTTTCTACCCATTTATTCACCGGATAAGCTGCTGCTAACTCTAATGTTCCATTTAGCTTTGAGGCTAAAATTTTGGAACATTACAATCTGATAGCTGGAAAAACAATGAGGCATTACACTAAAGGAGAATTCACCCTTGACACCATCTTAGTTGCGGAACACTGCATCCAGGGAGCACAGCTAAATTGGTGCACATTCATATTGAAAAAACTGTTTGAGGCCTATGAGGATAATTACAAGTGAGCCACGGGATTCATCTATGGCTATCTCAACATGGCCTTTGCAATGTGGAAATGGACTCCCCCAGGGATTAGGAAGCTCATAGAAATCACTCACGACCAACTAATGGCATTAATATTTATTCCCTGAAGATTATCGGGAGATCCCAGTACCACGGAGGTCAATGAGGAGGCTTTCTCATTATCATATAAGAAGACGGTCGATGTGGTGGGAAGCGAGCAAAGGGTTATGAGGAACATATTGGATATATACTCTTCACAGATATGGTTTGGGGTAACCCACAAACAGTCCTATATCCAACCTAGCTGCGTGGATGAAACCACTTTTAAAATGAGGCCACTAAAGTTTCAAGTAGAAGAAGAAGGCTTCCACACCGAAGTTTTTTCATGGCCAGGAGTTCCGATGGAAGCCAGAAGTAGAATCCCCCATTACTCATTTGAGGTGATGTTACCAAAAGCACTCCCAGGGGAGTCACCAGAAGAAGCAACGAGGATGATTTCCCAACTACAGCTATGACCTCTACTGGACTAGCTCGACACGAGGGTGAAGAACTTCAATGTGGTAATAAAAACTCTCACAAGTGCATCTATTTTATTTCCTACTTTTTCTCACTTCCAATATTTGAATTCTGCATCCCCATCCACAAACACCCCCTTCATTACTTCCCTACCATCTACCATGGTCAATTCCCCTCCAGTAACCACAATCACTCCAACCCACAAGACTAATGAGCCGAAGCCTCTGATAGCTACACCCAAACCAAAGAAAGCACGAACTATGGTACCCAGGCAAGTAGTTGATCTAACATGGGAAGATCAGCCCCACCCTATGGATACATGTGTACCAATTCAAGAGGAGACAAAGGCTACCACCCAAACAACCTTTGTGGTACCTGTGTTTGATATGTCCTCACTTCTAAACATTCAGATGTCATCCCCACCTCATATGCACAACTCGTCACCATGCACTTCATTCACTTCCAAATACCACTACACCCACATTCTATGCACCTCAGTGACTATCTCATATCCAATAAAAATAGGGCATAAGAAAAATGGTGATACCGAGGTAGAGGTTAACTCGAGTATGACTGGAGTACCCAAGGTTGACCAACCCTCGGTGGGATAGGGCACCTTCCTAGAGCTATTACTTCAAGGAGGGTATTTCACTTTTGATACAATGCCCTCTTCACCTGATTTGAACCCTTTCTAGAAGGCCAGAAAAATTTTGCAATAGATTATATTGTCCACTGGTATGAACTTCCCTAAACCTCATCTACAAAAAAAAAACTAGCCAGCATCCTGTAATATCCTAAATTAGTTGCAGCTAATAGGAATATTATTTTTTCCTTATTTATTTTGCATTTCATGATTAATGAATAAATTGTAAAGGAAGACATGTAAAACTCCTGAAAACAAAGAATAAATCAATGCTTATGTGAACAGAGACATATTTTGGCTATGTAAATAAACTCCTGTAGGTGTGAATGGGTTTAAATCACAAGACTGGGTCAACTTTGACCAAGTCAACAATGCAGTGTAGATGCATTGAAACTCCTTGAGGGACAACACAGTTCTAGAAGGAGACTCTAAATGTGAAAGGAGCTGAACTAATGAAGTGGTTTAGGGTTTGGCAAGAATTATATCTTATAAAAGGAGGAGGAGAGCAACAAGAGAGGGTTGTTGAAGATTATCATTTCTGAAGGTATTGTCTGCTCAGACATCCCTTATTGGGTCTTCCTGTTCAAGAATCCCACCTCCTTTGTTATGAACCTAATTCATAACTAAAGTAATAAATATAGTTATTAATAGAATAAAATAGAATAAATGTAATTACTAACTAATCAATTAGGATTATGTTAAATAGTCATTAGGTTAATGAAAAGGCATGTCTAAAAGACATGCCCATTCATGAAAAGGTACCTGCATAGGTATAAAAGCAGGACCTCATTGTAATCATTCACTCGTCTTATATCATATCAATAAAATATTATTATTATAAATACCTCGTGTATTTTTATAATTAAAGCTGCTTTTTCTATTAAGCCTACAAATCTACAAATCTTGCTGCTACAGTAACCAAATCTACAACTTCCGCTGTTACAGTGGTATCAGAGCCATATTGAAGGACAAGTTGAAGCAATGGCACATAACATTGTTTTACAAGCCTACGAACGTAGTTTACAAGCCTATGGACATAAACTACCACACTGTGTCATTACGTGAAGATCCCAAAAAAATTGAGCAGATTAGAAAAATTCAACAAAAGCTTCAGCAAGTAGAGAATTCTTGGGCAGAAATCACAAACGGTTGTAAAAAAATTTCTGCAGATCTTAAAAAAAATTCTCGTAATAGAGAAGAAAATCATGACAAACAAAAATATGAAAAATGCGGTAATAATGATAAAGCATTTAGTTATGATAAAGGGAAATCAAATAAAACATCCATGGAAAAGTCAACCAAATATATTCCCCCACCAATGCGTAAAAATAGTAAAAAGGTAGAGAATTGTTGGAAGTGTGGAGACAAATATTTCATAGGACATAAGTGTGCAATTCAAAAACTTTATAACTGTGAAGTAGATTATAATGATGATGTAAATGTTAAATGTAAAAAAGATTCTGCTAGCCGGAAAACTATTGAAGAAGCTGAAAAAAGTGATGAACAACAGAGTGTTTCATCCTCTGTTTTGAAAGAACAATATAGTGACAGTGAGAAAGAAGACATTGTTGATGATAATGAGAAAACTGACGAAGAGGATGATGGTAAGTCTATTGTTGATAGCAACAAACCCTTCAAGCAATAGTTTAATAATAAGCCCACTCATGATAAAAAGTTGAAAGACGCTAAACTTGATCAGCAGAAGTGGAAGGAGCTAATTGAGAATTGCAAAAGGGATATACACAATGCGCTGAAAACATGTGTACAAAATGGACCAGAAATCCTGCATCCTCATATATCTGAAATAATAAGGAAGAAGATAAAGGATGGTGAGCAGGAAATATTACACGGTGAAATAAAATGGCAAATCCTGCACAGGGAAACGAGAGATCCTGTCATCAAGACATTACTTTTAGAATCAGCTGCTATATTTTATGAATGTTTTACACCTATAAAAGATCCTAGTACAAATCGATATTTGATTCCCTTTAAGGTGAACAGTCAAAATATGACGGACAAAGATGTTGCTCGAATGTATACAACTGTGTTGACTGTAAATTCAGAATTTGTTTCCACTGTTGTCTTCCGAGTCTTCAGGCGAAAAATTGTAGATTTTCTGCAGTGGATGCATTGTCTTGCGGTGACTGGACTTGTTTTGGAGGGAATCAAATCCCTTCGAGGACTTCAGGGGAAAGCTATTGACGCTTCTGAGATACTCCATGGTTTTTTTTTGCCAGCCGATAAACATATTCATGTAGAAGCACTGGTAGATAAAGCCATGGGAATTGGGGCAGTATTGGATCCTATTCCACGGCCACCTGATTTTTTATCTAAAGTTGCTTCGACTACTACACCTAGAGAAGTCATAGATGAAGAAATGAAGATTTACCGTCCTTAGGTTGCTAGGGTTGGTGTTACACCATTTTTTGGTCATCTAACTTTTCATCATTAGATGGACCCAAGTACACCATGTAAGACCAGTTTTACCCCAAGTAAAACTGCTTTCACTATGATTAATTAGGAAACCCCAAAAGGAATAATTAATTAAACCATAATTTAATTATTATTCCCAGTCATGTTTAACCCAAAAACAAATAAATTAATGAGATAAACCCATAGTTATCTTATTATTTTCTAGGAATAATTATTTAAATAATATTCCTTGTTAAATATGACCAAATCAACCACCATTAATCAAATAAATCATTATTTATTTGATTATATCCCAACCACTTCCTTAAAAGATAAATAAATCATTTATTTATTTATTTTTCACTAATCAAGGGATTTGACCCAAGTCAAACACCCTTTCCCTCCAACAAATAATAATAAAATATTCCATAGAGGTGGATCTAGATGTGATTAACATTATTTTAATCATGCACCAAGATCTAGAAAGACCCAATATTTTGTTATAAATAGGAGGGGTTTCCCCATCATTCTTCACCTTTTGTTGCATATTAGATCACTCTGGATCTATACACTTGGTCTCATTTTCTGCCATTTTGCTCCCATTGAGCTCTACCTTCTACATTGGGTTTTTCTACATCTACAAGAGAGAGAAAGCTTAGATCTGAAGTGCTGAGGACTACAAAGAACCCATCCCATTGGGGAGATCTGGATACACCTTCTTGTTTCCTCCCAGGTGCCCTGTAATATAAAAATTCATTCAAAAATCGTGTTCTTGTCTTGTCTGTTGGATGCATGGAGCAAATTCTTTACTTTACTGCTTAATGTCTTTCCATTTATAGATCTGTTTGTTGCAGCACTTTAACTACTAATTGCAGATATGAAGATGTTTTGCAGCCATTATTGTTGTTAGGGCTATTAGTTATGCGTAGCTAAAGTGGTTCTTTTTCGTACACTTCGACGAAGAATTCATACTAACAAATGGCGACTCCACTGGGGATCGAACCCAGAATCTCTGGTTTCCTTTCATCCCCTCATTTATTGTCTTGTCACACCATTTTGCAGGACCCCCCGTCCACACTTGGTTCACAATATTTTTGGAGATTGATCTGTGGGAAGTAGTGCTTTTTCTGCTCCCGAATTTCGTCTCAAAGTGGTGATCGTAGAGAGGTTTTCAATACCTCTCTCTCCGGGCATCGGAGCATCGGATTGGAGTTCCGTAAAAAGTATTCACAAGTACACAAACTTTAGTTTCTTTGATATCAATTTCAGATACAAAGGACGAAACAGTGACACGTGGCTAGTCGTACAAGTTCACTCTACTGAACCAGTCCATAATTAGGTCATTGTGGGAGATTGGACACAACTTTGTCTTGGAGAATCCAAATCAGGTCAGACCTGTGGCATTCAAAATATAATTCAGAGGGCTACGTTGGTACCAAAAATAAAATATTGAAGTGCTGCAATCAGAAAGATAATCCAATTTCAATATCGAGCTCCTCAAAAGCAAGAAAAAGGTGTGTATTTTTTTTCCGAATTGCATAAGTCTTGTTTGAAGAATCAATTTGAATTGATTCCAAGGGAAAATTGTAGAATAGATATCAGTATTGGATTCTAAAATATTCCCCGTAAAAATAATTCAACACCCATTAAGCCTTCAGAAGGCTCTACTATGACTCATGAAGATGAAGAATTGCAATATGATCTATCAAAATTACAAGAGCAAGTGCAACAAATTTCACTCTCGCAAAGAGCAACAAAAAATGAAATGGAAGTTTTGAAGAAAGGCGTGGAAGCTAAGATGGATGGCGTGCAAGCTAAGATGGATGGCATGGAAGCTGGCATGGAAGCTAAGATGGAAAACATGAAGAATGATCTAAAAACAAACATCGAAGGTTTGACAAAGTTGATACAAGAAATGTTTCCTAATGGTGAAAAGATAGTAGAAGAACCTCATGATGAGAACAAAATCAATGTTAATCGTGATTTCATAAACTCTAATGTTGGCGGGAAAAACCACCATATTCCAAAAATGGATATGAGGAAGTTTGATGGAAAGGATCCTGTAACATGGATACTACAGATGGAGCAATATTTTGATCTCCATAATGTGCAAAACACACAAAAGGTACGCATTGCAACTTTACATTTAGAACAAAATACATTTGTATGGTATCGATGGCTTTGCTCCCGTAAAAAAATTGTCACTTGGTCAATTTTTGTGGAGGAAATGATAGCACATTATGAGGATACAAAGAGCAACACCTTCTTTAGCCAATTGATAAATCTCAAACAAAAGGGTTTAGTGGGGCAGCACATTGAGGAATTCAAAAAATTGAATATAAGGGTAATTGATATTCCAGAGGAACACAGGATCGATCTCTTCATAGGCACTTTAAAGGATAATATCCAACATGAAGTTCGCGTTTTGGAACCAGATTCATTGGAGAAGGCATTCAAGTTGGCAAGAAAAGTTGAATGTAAAATAATGGCGACAAGGAAGCCTACCACTCAATTCTATAAAGAAGGAAGTGTTGCTACGCCTAGATTTCCACAACCTACAAGGTTGACACCACAACAATAGGAAGAAAAAAGAGTAAAAGGGCTTTGCTACAGTTGTGATAGCAAATACACTAAAGGTCATAAGTGTGCTGAGAAGAAATTATTTTACATAGATTGTGAAGAGGAAGAAGAAAATGAACAAGAAGAGGATATACAACAGGAACCAGCCCTAGAAGAGGAAGAAATGAGTCTGACCATATCATGTAATGCATTGGCAGGAATTACCACTCCTCAAACTCTCAATATAGAAGGACATATCAAGAAGAAAAAGGTAATAGTGCTGATTGATTTAGTAGCACCCATAATTTTATTCATTGTAAGGTAGCCAAGGAATTAAATTGTTTCCTATACCCAGCACCAGAATGTCAAGTGATGGTTGCAAATGGAGGAACTATAAATTGCTTTGAAAAATGCCATAATATCAAGCTAACCATGGGGGAATATGTGTTGACTAGTCTAATGCTTTCCATTCCTATGGGAGGTGCTGATGTTGTACTAGGAGTACAATGGTTACAATCTTTGGGGACGGTAGCTTTTAATTTTCAAGAACTTTTCTTGAAATTTTTTTCAGAAGGAAAGGAAGTCGAATTACGGGGTATTTAAGGGAAACCGGGAAGGATAATAAGCTCTAATGTCATGACAAAGCTTCTAAAGAAAGAACACCGAGGCGTAATTGCACAATTATGCTCACTAGAAGTTCCAACATCAAAATCATCTATTTCTGCAGATCTCCAACAAGTCTTGGACAATCATTCCAAGGTGTTTGAAAATCCCAAAGGACTCCCACTTATTCGTGATCATGATCATGCTATTCATTTGATTCCAGGAAGTGTTCCTCCAAACATCAGGCCTTATAGATATCCTTACTTCCAAAAGAGCGAAATTCAATGTATGATTGCAGAAATGTTAGAGGCGGGTATAATTCAACCTAGTCAAAGTTCTTTCTCTGCTCCTGTAGTATTGGTACACAAGAAGGATGGATCATGGCGAATGTGTCCGGATTATAGGGAGCTCAATAAGCTCACCATTAAAGATAAATTTCCCATCCCTGTGATTGATGAATTATTGGATGAATTACATGGAGCAATTTATTTTACCAAGTTGGATCTTCGTTCAGGATATCATCAAATTAGAATGAAGACTCAAGATATTCCAAAAACAACATTTTGAACTCATGAGGGTCATTATGAATTTTTGGTCATGCCTTTTGGCCTTACCAATGCACCTTCTACATTTCAAGGGTTGATGAATTCCATTTTCAAACCCTTCCTTAGAAAATTTGTGCTAGTATTTTTTTGTGGAAGGATCATGTTGAACATGTTGACAGGGTGCTCAAACTATTGCAGGAGAAACAATTATATGCAAAAACATCCAAATGTTTCTTTGGAGTACAAGAGGTGGAATATCTGGGTCATATTATATCTCAAGAGGGTGTTAAAGTATACCCTAACAAAATTAAAGCCATTAAGGAATGGAAAGTCCCCACAACCATAAAGTAGTTGCGAGGATTTCTCAGGTTAACAGGGTATTATCGCAAGTTTTTTAAGAATTATGGGAGAATAGCAGCACCTCTAACAACATTATTGAAGAAAGATGCATTTTCATGGACTCCTGAAGCAACTAAGGCCTTTGAACATCTTAAAGAGGCAATGTGCCTAGCATTGGTCTTAGCTACGCCAGACTTCACAAAAACCTTTATTGTGGAATGTGATGCCTCAGGAAATGGAATTGGTGCAGTTTTAATGCAGGAAGGAAGACCCATTGCTTTTGAAAGTCGTCCAATCAAAGGAAAGTATTTACATAAACTTATTTATGAGAAGGAAATGTTAGCAATACTGCATGCACTAAAGAAATGGCGAACTTACCTAATGGGAAGACACTTCAAGGTAAAATTTGATCATGATAGTCTTAAACACTTTTTGGAACAAAGACTATCTTCAGAAGAGTAGCAAAAATGGGTCACAAAGATGTTGGGTTATGACTTTGAAATAATCTACAAAAAAGGAAAGCTTAATGTTGTTGCAGATGCACTCTCAATAAAGAATGAAGAGGTGGAAGCATTGCTTTGTGCCATTTCTATTATCCAACCATATTGGATAACTGAAGCAAGAGATGAATGGAAGAAGGACAAAGATGTATGGACACTCATTCAAAAGTTGCAGCAAGATCCTAGTACATCTGATACATTTAGTTGGAAAAATGATTCCTTATGGTACAAAGATCGCTTATATCTTTGTAATAATTCCCAACTAAAGCAAAAGATTCTTCTAGAATTGCACACTTCTCCTTTAGGAGGACACTCAGGATTTTTAAAAACTTACCACAGGGTGAAGAAAGAATTTTTTTGGGATGGCCTTAAATCTGATATTCAAAAGTTTGAGGCGGAATGTTTAGTGTGCCAGCAGAATAAAGTGGAGACAATTAAGACCCCGGGACTTCTACAACCTTTATGCATTCCAAGTCAACGTTGGGAGAAGATTTCAATGGATTTTATCACAGGTTTAGCTAAGTCCGAAGGAAAGAATATCATCATGGTGGTAGTTGATAGACTTACCAAGTATGCACACTTTTGTGCATTATCTCATCCATTTAAAGCAATTACATTTGCTACTACATTTATGGACAGAATTCAAAAGCTACATGGAAGCCCAAGGGTTATTGTGAGCGACAGAGATCCCATTTTTACTGGAAATTTTTGGACGGAGTTATTTTCTTGTTTGGGTACTCAATTAGCTCATAGCTCATCTTATCATCCTCAATCTGATGGTCAAACTGAGATCGTAAATAAATGTTTGGAAGGATATCTTCGTTGTTTTGTATCTCATAAACAAACACAATGGGTCAAGTGGTTACCTCTTGCTGAATGGTGGTATAACACTTCCTTCCATACTGCAGCAAAAATGACCCCATTTATGGCACTTTATGGATATCATCCACCATCCATCACATCATCTTTAAGGAAAATTCGAAGGTTCAAGCAGTGGAAGATCACATCGAGCATCAACAAGAAGTTCTCCAACTCTTAAAGGATAACCTGAATTTGGCACAAAATCGAATGAAATAACAGGCAGATCAACATCGCAGCGAGAGAAGTTTTGATGTAGGAGATTGGGTATTTTTACGGCTACAACCATACAAACAAATGTCCCTCAAGCAAGCTAAGAAGGATAATAAATTATCACCAAAGTACTATGGTCCTTATAAGGTGTTGCAAAATATTGGTACTATGGCATACAAATTGGAGCTTCCTGCTTCTTCGCGAGTACATCCAGTTTTCCATGTTTCATGCTTAAAGAAGGTTATAGGTGAAAATCTTCTAGTTCAAACAATATTTCCAGAACTTGATGAGGAAGGAAAATCATATTGGAACCTGAAGCGGTCACAGAAACAAGCACTCGACAACTACGGAATCGATCAATTTCAGAGTATCTCATCAAGTGGAAGAACTTACCCACTGAAGATTCTACATGGGAGGATGAGAATTTTATACAGAAGCACCCAGAGCTACTCAAGCGCTGAGGACAACACTTTTTTGAAGGAGAGGGGCATGTTAGGTCCCTATATCACTAGTATAGTCCCTTATTATTGTTAGTGTAACCCCCTTATTGTTATTATTGTACCCTTGTAACCCCCATTTGGTTATTATTGTGCCCTTAAATTATTATTGTTAGGTCGGCTAGGATTACATTGTGGCCCACTAGGATTATATTATGGCCCCATGGACTCCTATATATAGAAAGGAGGTTTTGTAAATTGTATCATCCAAGAATTATTCATTTATGTAATATATTGGAGGTTGCCCCCTCGAAGTGGCTCGTTTCTAAGGCATTGATATCTCTTTTCTTCTATTTTTGGAGCTGGTTACACAACACTTGAATAAGGTGTATTTAAAAGGTAACTATCTCCTTCCTAATATGGACCATATCCTACAGAGAGTGGTTGGGTCCTCTAAAATTTCGCTTCTTGATGGATATTTGGCATATAATCAAATCCTAGTGTGTAAGGATGACCAAGACAAAATTGCTTTCACGACACCTTGGGGCACATTCAAGTATGCCAAACTACCATTTGGGCTCAATACCACTTTTCAGCATGCGATGGACATCACTTTTGCAAATTAAAAGGATGTTTTTCTAGTAGTGTACCTTGATGATCTGACATTTTTCTCCCATTCTGATGATGAGCATTTATATGATTTGAGAGTTGTAGTTCAGAAGTGTAGGAAATTGTGGATTTCACTCAATCCCAAAAAGAGTCTTTTTCCATGGAGGAGGGCAAGGATTTTGGCCATATCATCTCCAAATATGGTATCCATATTGATCCTTCCCAGATTGAGGCTATTCAGCAAATATATTTTCCATGCAACAAGAAGGAGATCCAAGCCTTTAATGGTAAGATGAGTTTCTTGAGAAGATTTATCCCAAATCTTTTCGAGCATCTTCGAGAAATGACCAATATTCGAAAAAAGGACAACGATGTAAGGTGATTGGAGGATGCTAAAAAATCATTTAATTCAGTTAATTTTTCCTTGACAACAACTCCTATTTGATCAGCCCCGACTATTCCATTGATTTCATCATATTTTCATTTTCCTCTGAACATACTTTGGCTATTGTTTTGATGCAAAAGAAGGATAATACCGAGAATCCCACTGCATTCTTTAGGCATACCATTAGATATGATGCCCTTAGATATAACATCATTGAGAAGCAAGCCTTGGCCCTGGTAAAGGCATTGAATGAATTTCGAGTGTATATCCTTCTTTCACACATTCTAGCCTGTGTTCCTAATGTAGCAGTGAAGGATGTCTTGATGCAAACCGATCCGGAAGGCAGAAGAGGAAAGTGGATAATAGCTATGTTAGAGTATGACCTCAAGATCAAGCCTATAAAGTTGATCAAAGGTCATGGATTGACCAATTTGATGGCTGAATCCATTTTACATGCACTTGACATCAATCTCATTTCAGTTTTTTCCGAAGAAGAAGATGATGGCTCACTCATGCAGGTATCAGAAATTTTTCTCTCATCTCCTTGGTATGTAGACATAATTTATGTTCTTTAGCATCTTAATCCTCCTCCAGACATGTCTAAATAGAAGGGTATATCATTAAAGTTAAAAGCTACAAAGTACTTCATTTTACACAACGCTCTATATTGGAAAGACTCGAGAGGTGTCTTGCTAAATTTTCTGGTAGAAAATTAAGCCAAGGAGGTAACGACTGATTTACACAAGGGAGATTGTGGAGGTCATTTGTTTTGGAAAACTACGGCAAATAATGTGCTGAGAGCTGGTTATTATTGGCCTACTCTCTTTTCTGATTTATATAAAACCATGATGAATTGTCACGAACGCCAGATATTTGAAGGTAAGAGGAAGCTGCTCCGATTACCTTTGCAGCCCATATCCATGCAAGCGCCATTTCAACAATGGGTCATTGATTTCATTGGATAAATCCACCCTGCATCTTCCACCCAACAAAAGTGGATCTTGATAGCTACTGACTACTTCACCAAATGGATTGAATCAATCCCAATGAGGTAAGCTACATATTTAGTAATTATTCAGTTTTTGGAAACTAATATGTTGTCTCGATTTGGCTGTCCGCAAAAAATCATTACAGATAATTTGGCTAAATTCAATTCCAATAAAATGGTTGATTTTTTCAAGAAATACAACATCAAATTGGGTCGCTCGACCGCATATTATCCGCAAGGTAATGGATTGGTTGAATCTTCAAACAAATATTTATTCAACATTATAAAGAAGATGTTGGAGGCAAACAAGAAAAATTTTCACAAGAAACTTATTAATTCCTTGTGGTTGGACAAAGTGAGTAGCAAAAGGTCAATAGGTATGTCTCCTTTTCAATTGGTATATGGAGTCGACACAATTTTCCCTACATCACTTGCAGTCCCAGTTATAAAACTATTATAGGAAGCAAATAGTGAAATGAATGATGTGCAACGTCGAATCAATCAGATGATCCATCTTCAATAAACCAGGGATGAGGTATTTCAAAATACCTCAAAGCTTCAAGAGAGAATAAAGAAGGTATATGACCGCAAGACAAAAGCAGATGATTTCAAAATTGGTGATGTGGTCCTCCATTGCGATGCTAGAAATGAAGAGAAAGGGAAACACGGTAAATTTGAGAACTTATGGTCAGGAACATACAAAATTTCAGCCTCAAGAGGAAAGCATGCTTATCTATTGGAGTAAATGAATGGAGAATATTGCATATGAGGACCAGTCAATGGTAGGCTTCTCAAGCACTACCTTTTCTAAGTAGATTTCATAATATTCTTAATTTCATTGTACATATCAGTTTAATTTTTCTGCCAAAGTGTGAAGTAGAGAAACATTGGAGCTTGGAGCCCAAAGTGAAGGCTGTAAAGTTCCATTGATTTGTTGTTCATTTCTAATTTTAGTAAAAGTTAAGCTAGTTCAATTTTGAGTCATTTTTCATTATTTAATATCGTCTTTGAATTTTGACTCCATGCCCAATGGTTAGGCTACTTGGTCTACGGTGTTCTTGACACCTCCAAGGAGTTGCCATCCCCAGATGGAGCCAATGTTAGTGTAAGTATGTTGAGCCTGTCACCAGTGGTAAAATGGGGTCTTATCATGTCTTGTTAGGTCCTCTAGCTCAATTTTTTGTCATTTCATTAGGTCTTCAAGTAAAAATTTGGTCACTGGGTAGTGTGTCTAGGGCTATTTCCACTCCTTTCAAAATTCTCACATGCCGGTCCTTCTCATCACTCAGCTGAGTGTAACATCATTGTAAGGTCATCGTCATCACTTCAATCAACATCATCATGATTTCATTCAGTTCAGTGTCTCCATTAGTTCATTACGGTTTCAGTCACAAAATCTCTCATTCCATGCATAAAATCTGGCAATGAGGAGTGGTAATAGGTAAATTTGTTCAACAAAGTTTGGTTTCAAATGTAATTCATGTTTCAAATATGTAATAAGTTCATGATGTTTCTAAAGCTGCAAATAAAGTGTCAAAGTTAAAAAATTTCAAAGCAAAGTGAAAAGGACATGTAGTGGGCCATCCCACTACCATGAAGAAAAGTGACCACCACAAGCTATAAAAGACCAATTTAACTAATTGAAGAAGAGCTCTAATTCATCACCAAGTAAAAATTCAAAAAATTCAAGTCAAAAAACACTCCAAAATTTTGTGCCAAAAGCAGCCACCTGTGAGGGAATATTTTCTAGACTATATGGGTATCATGTCAGACTTCTCATGTATTTCACAGGGGTAAAGCCACTCAATTTTCCTTATTATCTATACCGAAGTTTGGCAAAGATGGTAGAAAAGTTCAGCATAAGTAGATTAGTCTTGAAAGTAGCCTCTTCCATCATGCTCTGATCAAAATCATTGTTTTACACCAGCTTGAGCAGAAGAGCATCACTTGGGAAACTTTTATGCAGGCAGTTTTCCTTTTGTCTTCTAGTAGCCAGCCTACTAGCCCTAGTTCACCATCAACACCAACAGTACCATCTAGACATGTGGAGGTTGGCTCACCTAGCATGGTTTCATTGAGGAGGAAGATTTGGGTCTCTCAAACATACCAAAGAGGCAAAAGGCTTGTATTTTCTCCTCAGATTGAGGAATGGGCCAAGCCCACATCAGCAGAGCAGGGATTACCATCATAGCATGAGACATCTACGCATGATGAGGAGCATGACTTTGACTTGGTAGACTTGGAGGCCAGTGAAGATCATGAAAACCTAGAGAGGATCATCAAGGACAAAGATTCTCAAATCAAAGAGCTCAAGGACAATTTGGCAATGGCTAATTTCATCATTTCCTTCTTAGAGCAAGAAAACAATCAATTGAAGGCAAAACAATTATCTTTAGAGAAAATTCATTTTGAAGCTAGTATGCATGATGTGAAAAGAAAAGCAGTGGATAACATTGAAGATTCATAGAAGCATTAAAATCAAGTGACAAGGAAGAGGCCAAGAACCATGGGTCTCAAAAGAGCACTTTAGAAGGAAAGAGAACAAAATCCACTAGATGAGGAGTTGACTTTTGAAGAAAGAATAGCCATGGAAATCAATGAAAACAAGGAGTTTTGGCTTGAGAAATTCAATATTCAATTGGAGAAGCTCCTTGACAAGACCAAGAGGGACCACAAGATGCAAAAACACATGGTTGACCACTACTATGCAAGAAATCAGATTTGCAATGTCAAAGTCCAACAATTGCAAGCCAAACTGAAGGAAATCCTAAAAAGTCAAAAGGAGAAGGATAACTTGGAGATTCTTTTTGATGCTTCCCTAGTGGCATAAAATAACTTATCAGGCATATTTGGACCAATTTTTAATACTTTTGGAGCAAATTTTGTTTTTTGTGACATTTTGGTCAAATTTGGAAATTCTGAAAACCAATCATACTGGGAAAAGTGTAGCATGGGCCACGTTGCGCTTTTGTTGGGGGGTTCCATTGCATGAAAAAATAGAATTTTTTGATTCCTCTTGATGAGTACATCAATCCTATTCAACGTTTGAGCCATGTCAGCCACTTCTGGAGGGTCAAAATGCCCAAAAACATGCAAAAAAACACCTTTCTGCCTTGTTTTTGGAGGCTTCATCGTGCTTTCTTAGTACTCTTGGGATAATGAATATTTGGAGGGCTAGAAGCCACATTTTTGGGTGCTTGATGAGCCTATCATGTATCAGACATCCAGATATTTCCATATCATCTTTCATATCAGGATTTGGACACCTAGAAGGCCTCCAAAAGTCATTTTTTTCTCAGCTCGCTACGCTTTCTCCAAAAGGAAATTTTCACAGGTTGTTTGACCTAGTTTGAATTTTTACCTATGTAATTTATGAATGATAATTATTTTTTGATGTCATGAGGTTTAATTGAGTTGGTAAATAGTGAAATAGGGTAGATACATGCTTGTTATTGTAATTTTGTTCAAATGTATCTAGTTTCCTATGATGAGGTGAATTGGTTGACCTCGACTAGACATTATGGTTTTGTTGAGCTTATCATGTAAACAACTATGAAACTGATGGATTAGACCCCTGAAAGAGGGGAGATATTGTTTTGGCCTATATATATCATTTTCACAGTCATTTGACTGGTTGGACATTAGAGGATTGTAACTATTGTAGCTTGTACTTTCACTTTCATATTCAGAAATCAAAGGATGTAGTTGCAACTATTATCTGGGAATTCATGTGCAATGAGTTTATGATAATGTATATTCTTTGTTATAGTATTTATTGAATGATATATAGCTCCTAATTCATATCGTGTATCTTTAGTGGCTTTCCTTACAGTTCATAGGCATAACTCTATTGATTTAGCTCTATTTATATGGAAATGTCATCTTGTGTTTTATGCTTCCAGTTTAATGAATTAATGAATGAAAATGCTCATTAAATCCCTCTAATTATTCAGACTCACCACCATACCTAAAAAACCCTAAATCCTTCATAGATCCACTTCTATCTTGCTCCTTTATATTTTTGCAGCTCTAAACCCTTTGATACTTAGACCTAGCTACTTGGTTTCATCCCTGATCCAACATCAAACCTTAAAATACTCAAAACCTACATGAACATATCATATCTAGCCTAATATCCTTCATATCATAGAAATCCTTTACTGTGATCTCATTGAGAGAGCCCTCTTGTCCTGGTAGGGCTAGCTACTAGGTCAAAGTGGTCTCTGGTTACTTTTTTCAGTCTCCTTTTCAGCCTTCAGAGAACTGGTGGAGTGCTAACACGATGTTCCCTTTCAAATTTCCCTAATTATTTCTAATGAGAACCTCTTTATTTTTTATAGCTATCATGAATAGTATAATATATTTTGATCATGTAAGTTCATTCTTTGAATGAATCCATTGTAGTAATTTTCACGAGCCCTAGGAAGGAGGAACTCGATCTCGTCATGGTGACAAGTCTTCGTCGTTTAATATTTAACGAGTCCAACGAAAGGGTAACTTAGTCGCTTTTTCATGTTTAAGGAGTTTGAAAAAGAAACGAAAAAGAAAACTCCATCATGTCCCTTTTTCGTAAATTGTCTCTCAAATCTGAAAAGGTAGAAAACAATATCTGAGAGAACCTTTTGACCATGCTTGATCAAGTTTTTCCTTTTTCGTAAATAGTGAATCCCAGCCCAAAAAAGGGGTAAACTTATACTGATATTATGTCAATTCATTTACTTTAACGATTTCAAAATGACAAGTACTCAACAATCTTTTCATTTTTCGAGAGTTAGAAAAGAGTTGAAAGTTGACTCATCCTTGAGGAACGAGTGGTATAAAAGGTAGAAACTGGTTTCGATCGGATGGTGGAACTTCTCAAAACATGGAAAGGTCAAGAGGTTGGCTAACAAACCACTCATTACAGCGGTTCCCTGGGAAAAGGTAAAAACCAAATGAAATCATACAATCGTCCAAGCAGATGGTGACGATGGAATGAGAAAACCAAGGTTCATCTAACATAAGAGGCAGATAAAAGGGTTGTCGCGAGAGGTAGAAATGAGGATGGTTTCATTTTTTACACAAGCTTGAAACATGGAAAAATATGCTTGAAATTGGTTTCATTTTTTCATAATCTTGAAACAAAGACAAACTATTCTTGAAATAAGTTTGCATGCCCCCAACATGGTGACTCAATTTGAGGTACATGCCCCCCGAGCTTCACTTCATTCACCTAAGTAGACTACCGGTTACTAAGAGGTGGATGGAATGAAGTTTCATTTACAAGATCAAGTGAAAGACTTGACTGGGATTTTACGAGATCTAACCAAAGACTCAAATTGAAAGGGGATTTGTTTCATTTTTTAACGAGGTTGGCACAGTAAAAGAACTATCCTCATGACACCTTGTTTCATTTTTTAATGAGCTTGACACAAGAAAAGGAACTTTTCTCCGAAGAACTTGATGCATCTTTTAAGGAGATAAACACAAGAAAAGTAACTTTGCTCGAGACAGCCTTGATTCATTTTTTAAGGAGCTTGACACAAGGAACTCTGCTCTGAAACCTTGTGTTACACAGCATTTTGTCACTGTCCCTACAATCCACATCCTGCACATTGGAGGCTCATTTCTGTGATCAAAATAAAGTGTCATGCCTTGCAAATACCATCATTGCATCTCTTACCATGAGTCTAACATTCCTTATGTTGACCATTTCCTTGACAGACCACCAAAAACCCTTGTTTTTTCCTTGGATTTGGTATCTAGTTATGCCCTTGCACCGATGAGGCAGATTAACACTGGGCCCCACACCAACTAGCACTTTGTCTCAGTTAGTTTCTCGTGCTAATATTTTTATGGAAAGTTTTTTAAAAATAGAGGCAAAGTTTCAATTACAACAACTTCGTGGATGAGTCATAGGGAGTGGTTCGACTGAATAACCATGGCCTTCCTCCTTTGGCCTCTTCTTTCCACCTTTTATGGAAACTTCCCAACAGATAAGGCCTCCCTTCCACCATAGTAGGGATCCCAACCTCCTCCTCTCCCTTTATAAATATATCCATCCTCCATTGATGAAGCTAGCTGAACTGAAGATAATATAGCAGAAACGTTGGAGAAATTTCTATTCAAGATAGAACGGAAGAGTCCCTTATTGAGAGAGATTAGGCTTGTACCTTCATCCCATCAAAATTCCCTAACATTCATCGAGACGTGCTTCAACCGAACCCTAATGAAGGATGATGTGACGTCAATGCCTGGTTTTAACTCTTTCTTCTATTT
Source organism: Pinus albicaulis (assembly GCA_034641835.2). Lineage (NCBI taxonomy): Eukaryota > Viridiplantae > Streptophyta > Pinopsida > Pinales > Pinaceae > Pinus > Pinus albicaulis. The sequence continues at coordinate 11,977 of JAXQQM020072580.1, read as the reverse complement.
ATATAGTTGTATAACTATTGTATGGTTCCCATTTTGCGTTGATGTGTTCTATTTGATGCAATATGATTAACCCTCCTTGAATGGTTAGTAATTATGAATGAGATTGTTATTTCGTATGCTACTCTTGTTTGTTGATCTTGTGCAGGTATACAAGCATCACTGTGAATGGATTGTGATTTTCCGAGACAGGGATCGAGAGGCCACCACTACAACAGCTATGACAACAGCGTTGGACTCCAAGTAGGTTGATCTACTACGTCTATTTCATTCAGTAATTAGGAGCCTACACTCTAATTTGTCCTATTGTAACCAAACCCACTCTAGGGCTAGAGGGATCGTCTCTGTCCATAGAGAGGATTTACCTTCATAACAATTTGGCAACTCCACTGGGGAATCAGTGTGAGTTTGTCTTTTTACCCTTGTCAAGTCGACTTTGGTCGTCTGTTGGTTTTTCTATATTTTTTGGTTTGTTTTCTTGTTTAGAGTCCTCTTGTTCAGCTCCACAGTATCATAATTGACCTCTACTCATTGGATTTCCCATTCTCCCATAGATATTCGGCTTGGCGCATTTTTTAGTTGAACAGTCGCGCTGATTGACACATGTTTCCTATGTTGCACTAGCGCCAACCCCTGTTTAGTGCGGATTACAGCCTTACAGTTGCACTGAATCCTGTAGGTTTTGGATTGACTGTCCTTTTGAGTTTTTTGGTTAGTTGTACTTACCTCTGGGTGGATTTCTGATTTGTAATTGTTTTGTTGAGATTATTTTTAACTGTCATAGGCTTGTTTTTCTCATTTGTACATTTGTTTACTTATTAGTGTATTTTATGGCCTTAGGGTTTCTGAGTGTCCTAGGTCACTGAGCCTTCTAATTGGAAGTCGAGTCTTTTGATTCTTGTCAATCACATCTCTTGATCAATTGTGTTTAGTCCTTTTTGGTCCTTTGAGTGCTTGTTTCGGTTGAATGATCATTTCGGGTTTCGTTTGATTTTTCTTCTTGCTGCTCCAAGCATAGATCACATTGCTCGTTAGGATCGTTTCAAAGCTTTCTCTTTTATTGAAAGAGTGCATCATTGGTTTGAGTGCATCTTTTTGTTTGTGTTGCTTTCATCAATCAGTCAGTTTAGGTATTTACATTCGCAATGCTCGAACTAGTGTTTGTTTTATTTTTTTCGTATAATTAGTGCATTGTGTGCTTCATTTTATTGAAAAAAATTTAAAAATTACATTCTTTCATTTTTTTGGAAAAGAAGAACTCTTTTGCATAACTAATGCTTGATTAAATAGGAAAGAATTTTTCATTTTTCACTTGATTGAATTAGATGCATTAGCGAACTTATTCATTTGATTTCATTGATTTCTATTGTGTGAAACATCTCTATCCTTCTCCTAATTGGCATTCATTGCATGGAAATGGTATTCAGTTGCATATAGTTTGCATTTAGGAAATTTGAGATAGACATTCGGTAAGGCCTTGAAATTGAAACATAATTCAAGATCAACTATAAAATCAATTGAATTAACCTAAGGAAACATTGGAACCTAACACAAATATTTTAGTGGTCTAGGCTAGAGACGTGTTACGGCGTCTTAAAACCTAGTAGATGTTGTTCGCCTTTTGGATTTAGACAGCGCTAGTACAGACTTGTGCTCCTCATACCATCGAGTATATAAAGGGAGACCCTTATAGGTTTAAATCCTTTATCCATAGGAAGTTGAGTCTGCTGCCCTGTAACCGTGATAAACCGAACACAACATTTGAGGAGACTACCAACACGTACATAAAGTCCTTGGTCATTTCTCTTTCATTTGATCACCAAGGTGTGTATGGAAGTTCACATAAACTTGGTACACCCTCTTTCTTAGATTACCAGAGCAATCATTTCGATATTTTCATGACTCTTTAAAAAGAGAAGAGATCATCGAGCACTTGTCCTTTCATTCTTGTTTAAAATTGAAAGTGACTAGAGTCATCTTTTGTCTGTTTCTCGGCTCTTAAAACATGAAACAGCAAAGTCCGGTTTCAATGTCATAAAATAAATTGCCCACAATTACATGCTCATTAAGAGTTTGTTACTTGGCTTGTTTTGTTTTTCCTTAGGCCTTGGTCTTGAAGCCTTCTTTTGGCTATCTCTTTTTCCTTTTCTGTTTTTGAAATACAGTCACAGTGGCAAAACTACCAGTTTCGTTGTCTTCTTCACTGCCTCCTAGTGGTATTTATTTCCTGACGTTTCTTATGAAACCCCTCAGTCCACTAGGTCTGTCGAGTTTTCGCAGCCTATTCTCCCAACTGTTTTACCTCACGCTACTCGATCTCCTCCTGAAGAGTCCGTTGAGTTCAATTGGCCTCCTCTAGGTGCTTGGTCTGGTTTTGGGGACGAGGAATAATTCCTTCCTCTTACTTCAGGATCACCATTTGTAGCTGCTACTATACCTCCTAGTCCTCGTTGTCTTTTCGACGATCTTACGACTTCGTCAGATATGGATTCTTCAAGTCATGTTAACAGTGAAGGAATGCTTGTTTCTACAGGTGAATATCAACTTTTCCCTAAAGATATCCCACATGTTTCTGTTCAATATTCTCCACAATCGATGTCACTTCCACCTGGTTATTGAAATTTTATTCAGATTATGTCTGGTGTCGCATCCATAGCACAATCTAGTACATCAAATCCTCCCAGGAGTGCGGTCCTCCCTTCGTTAGGACTGTCACCTTCGACACTGAGTTCATCGGTTATTGTTACATCTGTCCCCGTTCGACCTACCGTTTGTGTATCTTTGTGTATGCTTGTTGTTACAACACAGTTGTCATAGTCTTTTCACATGTGTCGGTCTATCATACTTAATCTGATTTGGCCTGTCAATCAAGGTCTGAGTAGACTACAAGCTCGCACTTTGGAGTCTGCACCTACTAGTACAGTTATGACTATGCCTATGCTTTCTACCTACACTTTTGATGAGCACATGTTGGACATTCACCGACGATATGCTCCTTCTCCAGATGCTCAATCTCCTGCGGCCCCGTCTGCTTCTACTATGACTTCGACTGTCCCTATGATTCCTGGCGGCCTCACTTTTGAAGAGTAGTTTTTGGTTTTTTAGCAACAGAATTCTCAAGGTTTCTGGCCTCCCTAAGTGCCTATTAATCCTCCCCATCACTATGATGTTGTTGGCAACCCAGTTTATTCATTTCCTGTTGATCCTTATAAGACCGTTACTCATCAAGGACCTTTACTACAAGGACAACCCTCAGGATTAAAAGGACAACCCTTACAGGGAAAAACTTCGGCTCCATAGGGACAATCCTTTGGTCCTCTAGGACAACCTTATGGTCCGCAAGGGCAACCTTCGGTCCAACAAGGACAACCCTCTGGTCCTTCAAGTCAGTTTCAACTAGGAACGTTGTATGTTGTCGGCAGACCACAGGAACAACCTATTGTACAACAACAGCAGTCGTACACTCAGTATGACCAAACTTTTGTGCAACAAGGACAACCCTACGGTCCTGCTCTGGGTCAACCTGGTCATCGGGGACAACCTAGTCCATCTCTTCCATGGAGTCAACCCTTCCACAAGGGCAACCCGGTGGTCCTCATTATTCAGGCCAACCTGTTCCGTAGGGACAGCCTGTTCAACCATCTCAGTAGTCTATTCAACTTGTTCAACAACCGATTCAATCTGTTCAACAGCCTGTTCAACCTGTTCAGCAGTTGGTTCAACCTGTTTATCTAACTCAGCAGGGTCCACCTGTTCAGCAGCCCGCTCAATCTACAAAGTAGGGTCTACCTGCTCAACCCCAAGGTGCTTATTTCCCCCAACGTCAATATCAACCGATATATAGTGCGCCTCAAGGTTTTACTTTTTACCCTCAAAATCCATCTTATTTGGTGTATAATCAACCTCAAGGCCATGCTTACATTGCACAATAGAATCCATACGTTGCTCAACAAGGACCTCAATGGTATGCTCAGAATCAGTATCCTAGTCCTCAACCCCAGTACCAGCAGAATTATCTGGCTTATAACCCCTATGGTCAGAATCCTCTAGGACAAAACATATGGGGGCAGAATTTCTCGCAGGCTGGGTGGAATTTTAACACAGGTCCTTATCAAAGTTAAAGTTAACGAACGATCTAATTCTTCATAGCCCGTATTGGCTTCCAGTTCCAACTAATATTCTTGGTGTTGTCCTAAATTTGAGGGTAAGTTCGGAGAAGGCCCCCAAGCGCATGTTATGACTTACCACTTGTGGTGTTCCTCTAACTCTTGGGTTGATGATTCCATTCAACTCCGTATTTTCCAGTGGACTCTTACTGGTGCCTCTACAAAGTGGTACATTGAGCTATCTCATGGTATCTTTCAAGATTTAAACTCTCTCGCCATGGCATTCCTTACACATTTTCAGTTACTGGTTCGTTATGAGACCGGGACACATCTCCCCACATCCTTGAAACAGGACCGAACTACCCATATCTCAGATCATATTCATGAATGGAGACGTCGTCGTCACTTAATTAAGTTTGATATTCCTAATCAGCTTCTAACTGATTGGTTCACTACCTCCTTTGTCAATCAGATCATGAAAGACATGCCTATGGGGGCATGTGTAACTGATGCATAAGCCATTACTCGTGCCCAATACCTTGATCTTATGTACTCTTATTCTAGCACATTGTATGATATTTTTCCTGATGCCCTGCGACTTGGAACTTCTAAAGCACCAGCAACCCCATCGGTTGACAATATTATTGGTTCTGTGTCTCAGACTTCTCGTAAGTCTTCTCCTTCAAATCCTGGGAAGAAAAATTCTACTTCTTCCAATTATGTTGCTTCTCAGCCCACCCCAAATCCTGGTAAAACCACAAAAGTCAATGTTTTTCAGGCCAATCCGGCAAACAAAACTTCCAAAGGAAAAAAGAAGAGTAAAGGTAAGGCCAAAACCGATACCCTGAAACCAGATTTGTCCAAATCTCATACTGATGAAGGTTCACAGAGCAAGCCAAAGTACCCTTGTTTGATCTGTGACAAAGAGCACTACACCAAGGACTATCCTCGACGGGCCGAAGTGAGTAGATTGCTCAAAGGCACTCATGGAACTACAGTTGTTCTTAAAGAACCTTTTCCATCTTAGAAAACCCAGATGGTAGAGAAATGTCAGTCCTCTGTCCCTTTTGGCTCTCAGGTGTTCATGATGAATAGTTCTACGCCCATTTCTATTGCTACTCGATCAAAGGATTATACTGAATCGCATCAGGCGGCGGGGAAGGAGATTGCTGATGGTCCTCCTCCTCCACCTATTTCTGGCTCTCTTCAAATTGAAAGGCCCAGTACTGAGCCCGCTGCACAGCCACCTTCTAAAGGTGTACTCCGCAATTATTCTTACAATCCCAACGCCCGTGTTGCCCAACATTACTGTATTGTTGAGGATTTGGCTCAGGTGCCATCTTTGATGTCTACTCTAGAAGTACTTCAGAGTTGTCCATCTTAACGGAAAGCTTTGTTATCTGCGATTGGCGGCGTTGATCCTACTGATACTAGCCTTATTTATTTTGATTTAGAGAATTTCGTGCCACGCCTACCGCACAGAATTGCACTCATTATCCAGGTTGTTATTAATGTTCTCGATATTCATCGAGAAGTTGTAGACGAAGGTGTGTCAACGTGCATCATTTCATCTTCTTACTGGAAATCCATTGGTTCTTCATCCTTGAATTCGTCACCAAATGCACTGGAATCATTTGATGGAAGAGAATCAAAACCCTTAGGTGTTCTCGCTAGTTTTCTGATTACCTTGAAAGGGAAGACAGTCAATTTCAAGGTATAAGTAGTTGACACCAAGCTCAATTACAATCTTCTCCTCGGTCACAGTTGGACTCACGATATTCTATGCATTCTGTCCACTCTCTTTCGTGTCCTAAAATTCCCGCATGAAGGAAAGATTGTTACTGTTGATCAATTGTCATTCTTCACTTGTTATTCCGAGAACAATGTTTCGTATGTGGATAAGATCCCTACTCCCTACGAGGGCATTGGACCGGGTCTTTTCAAAGATCCTACCCTCATGGGTATTTTTCCTCTTCCTCCACCCAACACTATTCAAATCAATATGATCTCTCAGTATGATGACCAATGGATCATCCCTTCCCCTGGACAGGTCGATACTTTTGGAGATTCGATGCCTTTAAGTCCGATTCAGATTGATTATTGTGAACTTCTTGAGGCTTCGAATCCTCTGCCTTCTAATCATGCTCCTTTGAGCATGTCTCTCGACGCTTATTCTCAATCCCCTTGGCTCAGCGATTTGGATTCATCCGATCCCTTGTAAAAGATATTTTCTTTTGATGAAGCCATCGTAGAAACCATGTCTCTTGAGGATTTACCATGGGATGATGGTCATCATCGTTCCTCGTTCATGCCTGGCCTCGAGGCCACGTCTATGTGTCTTGAGAGGTTTACAAGGTTCCCTCTCCTTCACTTCAAACACCTATTCTGACACATGAACTCTTTACGAAAGGTTACTTGAGTAACATTACACAAAAAATTCCTATTGACATTTCCATCAAACCGGGAATTGTCGAGAACATCCATCTTGGGGTCACCTGTTCTTCCTGTTAGCCCTCTATAATTTCTGTTATACCTAATGATGGCTAGAATCTGTTGAAACCCTTCAAGAAACAATTTCAAGTTAACATGTTAGTTCTTGAAGCCTGGTTGTTCTCTCTATCCAAAGAAACCTACGTTCACTGATGTTTTCACTTCAAAATCATGTTGTTTCCAAAGAGAAAATTGTTTTTAAAGCCTCATCTCCATCATTTCATTTCTCCATTTTATCTTCACAATTCCCTTCATATCACTCTTTTTTCCCCTCATTTATCCTTTGTTTCCTTCAAAATCCCCTTTAAACCCGATGAAATCCCTTTATTCTGGTATAAACCCCTTTTTTATCCTATCGGAACCTCCAAAAACCCTTCAAAAACCTCCATTTTCAGCCTAAAAACTTCATTTTTACATATAAGGCCTTAAGTGCTTTTCGACTTAGGCACTAACCCCTTCTCCTCCATATGACCCGCTCTATGATCAAGCGCTAAGCCCATCGACGATCGGTGCATCGCACTTTCAAAGTTCCGCTTCCCTTTTCCCTTTTTCTTACGATGGCTGATCCACTGATTAGATCTGAGCCATCCATTCCCCCAAATCCGATGGCTATCGCTCCATCGCATCGACGCATTCCCATTTCCCTTCAGTCGATGGATTTCCACGCCGATAAAATCTGGAACGTTAATCTTCCTCAGATCCGACGGTCCACGCTGCATCACACTTCAGCATTTCCTCAGCAACCCTTTTCTTTCTCTGCCAATGGTCCCCCGCCGATAAGATCTTTGTCATCGAGCCTCAGATCGGACGGCCCACGCTCCATCAGCGCATCGCAATCTCCCATTCCACCCTCCATTCTCATTCCCCCACGATGAATTCATGACCGCTGCCATCAGATCCAACGGCCATCTCTCCTTTGCTTCTCTGCACTCCCCTCTATCGCATCGGCACATCGCAAATCCAAAATTCCTCCTTCCTAGACCCTTTTCTCCGCCGATTTCTGATCCACTAAAGTCAATCACCACCATCCGATCAACCCAGATCTACGATGCAGGTTCACTACAGAGGCACCCAGCCCCGAGATCTCTCTGTACACCCTGGTCCCCCTACAGTTGATCTCAGCCGTCGATCTTCTCCAGATCCGACGGCCAACGGGACTCCTCCCCGTTCTCCCTCTTATACCTCCATGGTCCCCTTGTAATAGATCTTGATTGTTGATCTCGTTAATCCAACGGTCAACGCTTCATCGCTCTTTCGTCGTTTCACCCATCCTCTCGCCCATCCGCTCTTTGCACAAATATGCGAAGAGATCCCGACCGTTGATCCTCCTGATCCAACGGGTGTTATTATGTTTCGCACCCGATTCTTCCAAAGCTTCCCAATGCACAATTTCAACGTGAAATAAGTGGTTTTCGGTGGGACACACATCAGCCACCAAACCGTATCATGTCAAAAATGGCCCATACCGCTTACCACCCAGACCCTATACGAAAACCACCCTGGTTTCCCACAAAACCGCCATCCTTCATTTCTGTAACAAATTCAAATTTGCGTTGTTTTCTCCCATTTCTGCCTATAGAGTCCCTCTTCCCCTGCTCATCCTCTGCCTCTGCAAATGCTCCAAAACCTTCCTCCAAGCCTCTCAAAGCAGTCAATACAAAGCACGCAGGTTTATTTTAACAATTTTGTGTTTGGTTGCAGGTTTAATGGCAGATAAACTATGAAAGTTGCCCCACAGCAAATACAGTTGCAAGGGTCGAGGATGAAAATCCTTTGTGGCCTATTCAATTGCAGAAAGGGACATAAAGGGTCGAATTTCCAAGTTTTAAATCAATGCGTCATGGGCATTGGTTACACAGCAAACCCTCCAACATGAATAAAGCTCCTGTCAGCAAAAAAATAAAGTTAAATGAAGAAAAGTGAAGACCAATCAGAGATTAAAGATGAAGATTAAAGACTAAAGGTTAAAGCATAAAGCCCGAAGATCAAGAGCTTAACCCGTGAAGATTAAAGATAAAGCACAGTATTGAGATAAAATAATTAAAGTCAAAACAGTTAGCAAAAGGACAAATCACAAGACAGAAGGCCCCGTGCATGTCAGAGCGAAGCAGTTAATTCATTCAGAGTGTCTGACCGCCACCATGATTAGTATTTTTCCTACCAAGGACAAAACTGGCAATTTCTACAAACAGAGACTTTTCAACTGACAGAATAGTTATTGTGAAAGTATGGGAAAGCCTCAAAGCCCACTCTTTCAATTAACTCATCCCAGAAGCCTAAACATAACTACTACAGTCAGAAGACATCTCCAAAAGAACACACGTTGGAGTTATTACCAGCCTGCCAAATATGCCTCAAAGACATCAAGAACTACTAGAATGGGCAAGAAATTCATGTAATATTTATGACACAGAATGGGCATTTGAATGCTTTCTCCCATGTTTTAATTAACCATCAATACCATCTCTGTCACCTCTCCTCCCCATTCGCCTATAAATCCTATTCGAACTCTCATTTTAAATTTGGCATTTGATGAATTCTGAAGTAATACATAGACTATTGCTTTGAAGAAGAATTGATGTTTTGAAGAAGTGTCGATGTCTTTTCTTTTCTGTTGATGAAGGAGGCTAGAGCATTGGATCCCTGAACCTGGTTTTGGTTAAGTACTCTCTATTCGTTAATGTTATTTCCGGTTTTTCACTTTGTTCCATTATGCTTTGCTTGTAGTAGAGTAAAAAGATTAGGCTAAGAAACGTCTCCTAGAAGCACCTTAGGCCTGTTTACTCTTCACTGCCTTTATGTTTTCATCTGCTGAAGGTTTTATTTAGTAGTTTGACTGTTTTTAAACCCTTAAGCTTGTTTATTTCAAAATAGTTCAAATAGCTGGTGTCAAGGTTGAATTATGGTTTAAACTGCCTGCTTGCTGCCTCTTGAAAACTATTTCTGAAAACATCCTTCAAACGCTATTGTCTGCAACTTGATAGAGAGGATTTGTTCTGATCTTACCCTCTGTTTCTTACTGAGATAGTCATATTTGAAGTTCTTTATAATTTCAACCTTAGATGCTTGGGTATTCCCCCTTTTATGGATGCAATTATTTGTGTTGCTTATATGTTTTCTAACTCCTTTAATTGAAACAATTAGAAGAAACAAAGTTTTCCTCTCCTTCTTTGTCTTACTTGAGATTCTGTCTTGTTTACGTTATCTGCATAAAGTATGTCGGTAGGATTCATGGTTATCCCTGGCTATTGAATACTTATTTATGTTTAGATAGTGTTGCAAGTCCCTTCATTGAAAGGTATACATGATTAAGGAGTCCTAATAGCCCTTAAAGCTCTACTTTTCCTTCCAAATCCTTGATGTTCATCTCATCCCACCTATATGATCCCACAGATCCATTGACTAAGTTATATTTTCCCTTTGGTTCCCCAAATTCATCAATCGGAACCATTTAGACTTCCACATGACTCCATTGCCCAATGGCTTGTAGATTTCCACACTCTATCGATGCTACCTAGATCACCTATGTCCAACCAACAAAAAAAACAAACTTGCACTTAATAACTAGCCTAAAATCAACCTCTTAAAAGCATCAAGCTATACCCTTACAAGCATATTGAGAGATCCCTCTCTAAGACTAGGAGGGCTAGGTCCTAGAGCTCTAAAGCTTGGTTTGAATGTTGCCTTGTCATTTGGCTTGCCAATCAGCCAAATCACAGGACCCCAACATTTTGGCGATCACAATGGCACCTCTGAGTACATAATAGCCTAGAAAGATCTTGTAGACTCGTTATTCCTTCAAAACAAAAACTCAGAAAACCCAAAAACATTCAGATTGGTTTCATAATAAACGTTGGTGGTGGACCATAAACATTTTACCTTTAAAAAGCTAAGCCCCAATAGGCCTATTACTCCTCTAGAACTCTGTATTTCCCTAGGATTGTGTTAACCAACCCTGAGGAAGTTTAGAAACATAGTGACCTATTATAGAAATCATTGCAAGAGGAAAACAGTCCTAAAAGCCTCAGCCTCTCTAATTTTTGGAAACTGAAGTTTGGCTTCACATAGGGTCAATACTAGGTCCCATCCAGATCCTAATCCTCCCACCATAGTTGACAATCCAGAGAAGATTTTGTGGCAGACTTCTAAGTCTGGAAAATCAACTATTGATAGACCATCGCAAGAACAAGATCTGTTCCTGAAAATCTCGCAGTCTTGAAAAACCCTCACTTTGACTTACCTCACACAAAGAACTTATTTAGAAATAAGTCTCAAAGTGATTTAAACCAAGCTGACTTTGAAAGCATAGATTTGCAACAGAGCTGTAGCAGAGAAGCCTCACCTTCTACTCCACCTGATTCCCTGTTAGGTCCCTATATCACTAGTATAGCCCCTTATTATTGTTAGTGTAAACCCCTTATTGTTATTATTGTACCCTTGTAACCCCCATTTTGTTATTATTGTGCCCTTAAATTATTATTGTTAGGTCGGCTAGGATTACATTGTGGCCCACTAGGATTACATTATTGCCCCATGGACTCCTATATATAGAAAGGAGGTTTTGTGAATTGTATCATCCAAGAATTGTTCATTCATGTAATGTATTGGAGGTTGCCCCCTCGAAGTGGCTCATTTCTAAGGCGTGAATATCTCTTTTCTTCTCTCTTTAGAGCTGGTTACACAACATTTGGTATCGGAGCTTTGGGATTCTAGGGTTTCGCTGCTCCAAACAGGTCATCGTGGAATTTTCGCTATAACTTTTTTTCTACGAAGCTTCAGAAGCTGAAATTTCAAGGGTGCGAAGCTGAAATCTTAAGGAAGGTTTTCTAAAAATTTCAGATCTTGGTTCGCAATATTTGAGGAGATATCATCTGTGGAAGTTAGGTATTTTTTCAGGCTCATAAACAGGTCATCGTGGAATTTGCGCTATAAATGTTTTTGTACGAAGGGTCAGAGTCTGAAATTCATATGGTGCGAAGCTGAAATCCTGAGGAAATTCGTCAAAAAATTTCAGAACTTGGTTCGCAATATTTGTGGAGATATGATCTGTGGAAGGTAGTGCTTTTTCAGGCTCCTGAATTTCATCTCAAAGAGGTGATCGTGGGAAAAGTTCAATAACTCTCTCTCTGAAGATTGGATTGGAGTGCCGTCAAAATTGGTCACAAGTACACAGCCTGTAGTTTCTTCGCTATCAGTTTCAGAGACAAAGGACAAAACAGTGACATGTGGCAAGTCGTACAATTTCGCTCTACTGAACCAGTCCAGAATTAGGTCATTGTGGGAGATTGGACACAACTTTGTCTTGGAGCATCAAAATCAAGTCAGACCTGTGGCATTTGAAAGAAGCTTCAGAGGGCTACTACAGGGCTGAATTTCAGATATCA
>JAXQQM020082477.1:0-18181 GCA_034641835.2 Pinus albicaulis | reverse complement strand
ATTATGCCGGATGCGGCTGAATGAAGACATTAAAGGGCTTCTGGCACCCACGCAGATCCCAAAGATATATGAGCGCCATGCCCACATGGCCTTGCGTGAGAACAGTCCCTGCGCCATCAATGCGCCTTGGATGCAGCAAATTGGTATTAACTGCCCCTTCAACCTCAGGCTTAAGGCAGGGTATTTGGTTTTGGCGGTCACGATGGACGAGAGGCAGACTGACGGAAACCATTTGCGATTTTTGCTCCCGTTCAGAAGAGAATGCCCTCCTGGTGCGGCAATTCCCAATTGCAAGACGGCTACAGGGCGTAGATGCAGCGTCTGGGCCTGTCTGGAGACATTGCCGGGCGTTCACTTCACCAACAGTTCTTGCTGCGGAGCTTCCGACTCTTATGACATCTCGAGAGCCACCTTCACAGGTATTCCGTCATCCTCAATTCTTAATTTGAACTCTCAGGCTCTTCGTCACTGCCCTTTCAGCTCTTCTGCCCACCTGCATAGGCAAAGTCACCCAGGTAGTATCTACGCCCTCACCCCTTCTCCGGAACCCCTTTCTGGCCAGCCTCGTCCTCGTCATTTGCTGAATGCCATGCCACGACTAAGGCAAAGAATGAGGCCCCGTAGAGGCGTGAGTCGAGGGCGCTCTTCTGGCCTTCCCCCTCTGCCCCACTCTGACCTTAGCTCCTCCTCGGACGGAGATGACAACACCCCCCCACGTTCTTCACGTGATGGCCGTCGCAGAAATAGAGGCAGGGGTCGCTCAGTAGGCAGAGGTCGAGGCAGAGCGCAAGCCATTCAAAGTGCCTCTGACATTCCTGTAGCCCTCTCTGAACCTCCCGGATTCTCTCCCCCTTTGAATTGTCCTAATCCTTCAGGTCAGCCCCTTCCCCCTGATGATATCACCCATCCCGGGCAGCCCTCTCCCTCTTTCAACAGAGCTCGTGGCACCTCCATCCGACAGACCACCCAAAACGCGGAATTTTGTTTCCACTGCACTTCTTATGATTCCATCATCACTGCCCTCATCACTGTATCGCTCCGGGAGGAAATTCCCCTCTCTACTCACCCCCCTGCCCCTGATCCTTGCCCCATTCCCTCCCCTCATGAAGATATTAGCACTGAAGTACAGCGCCAGAACAAGCTTGCTGACAGCCAGGACGAACAGGAAGACAGCAGCACAGGAAATGAGTATGCTTGCAGGGTGGAAGAGGAACCGATGTCCCCTGAGGACAAGAGCTGACTCCTTGGGCTCACTCATTGCTGGGTTCATCATGATTAACTGTCTTAGAAGCTTACTTGTTGAGCATTTTGATGATTTTTGCTTTGTTTATAAAAATATCTACATGCTTTGTTTAAGTCTCTGGCCGGTTTCCCTACTATGGGCGGCCCAACTATTGATGAACAATGGGTCGGTTTCCCACACTGGACGACCCCGATTTCTTAAGGATAGCAGAGTTAATCTACCCAGACTGTCTGGCTCTCACAGCAGCAGTCCTGGCAGTTTTGTACCAGTATTTTTATAATTAATAGAATTAATTAGATTTGAAAAAAAATAAAAAGCTCAAATTTCCTTTTTATTTATTTAAATAGAATTTGATTGGATTTGTTTTAATGTTAGAAATAATATTTTGATTTTATTGTTGCATCTTAATTCATTTTAATTTCTTTTTTTACAGGAAAAACAATAGAAGGGATATGGAGAAAAGGATCTCAATCAATGAGAAAGCTCCAACAATTAAAGATTGGATTTTTTAGCAAATAAAATTGGATTGGGAAGATTTTTCTTCAACAAACTCTGTTCTCAAAATACTTTTGGAAAGATTATAAATTGCAGATTGAAAAATTTAAAAGAGGTAGCTCTCCTCTGCAATTCCATACTTCTAAAAGCATTTCTGTAATAGGAATTTAGAGTTGTAGATAGGGAGGAGAGAAAATTTCAGATCTGAACATTATTGAGGGTTTTTTCTTTATATCTTGAATTATGTATGATGGACAGAGTTTGCATTTCTGCAGCTCTAGCTTTGAAAGCAGAAATTCAAGTAATGTAAAGTACTGTAGAGACTAGGATCAGAGAAGTAGATTCAATTAACTGGTATTTTTGGCATTTTTGTATCAAATACGAGTTTCATTTTTATGTTAATAAAATTGTTGTTTCATTTTATTCATGTTTCTGCATTTCTGTTGATATGGATAATTTGTCTCAAATTTTTATGTATCTCTGCTCTTATGAATTAAACTCTGATTTCTAAGTAACCATTACTCAGAAATCTGTCTTATAAAACTAATTTATTAAATAGTAATGTGTTGTGAATTTCTTCCACATATTATTGTTTAATTATTGACTTGACTAATTTGACAATCGATATCATTTTTTTGAATTTTTTTGGAGTGTTGTTGATTTATTATTTCAGTCAAATGGTCTCAATAGAATGTGTTTTGGTATTCAAAAATGTGAGCTAATTGAATTTCTTTGTTAGCTTGACATTAATTAAAAGCCAGACATATTTAAATTCTCATTATTTAATTATTTTTCTCTTAGTTGGGTTAGATTTATGTCTACCTAATTGAGATAGGATTAAGATTAGTTTCTTTTTGCTTGCATTATAGAATCAGTTTGCATTTAGATTAATTTTTACATTCTTTTAATTCCTCTTCTCGAAGAGGAAAAATATTAGTTTTGGTTTAGCTGAACCCAAATCAGCTTAAGGGTCATTCTCTTGCCCGATCAGTAAGAAGAAGTGATCTAATATCCCTGTCTATTGGTAGTTAAATATATATCGTAAACCAATAGCAATAGGGAAAAGGTAACTGGACCAAGTTAAACCAGTCGGAGCCACTATCATAAACGAAAAAGGAGTTATATTAAGGTCCAAACCAGATGGTTATCCCCCAATGTTGTCGCAACGATTTTCGAGGCTTCAACATTTTTTGTGCTAGAAGGAGGGCTTGAAGCTTGTTGTCTATTGGAGTCTTTTCAATTCTAACATTTATTTTTATTATGATGGCTCCTCTTAAACTTCCAATTTGGAGTTGTATACATGAATGTGCATCTTCCAATACTCCACCCGAAGTGGTAAGACTCTTGTCTCAGGTAAAGTTTAATGGGAATAAAATTTCTTGTTCTTTTATTCATGTCTTTCAATTTATTCAAAATGTTTCAAATTATGATTTTCAAGGAATTGATGAAGGAATTTTATGAAGAATTTTTACTCTCACATTTGCGGCAAAAGCTAGAAACTGGTGTAGAACTCTTTCGGTTTCCTCAATTCACAGTTGGGATCAATTTGTTACACTTTTCATTTGTAAATTTGACGGATACGATTATGAACAGGTATGTGATGAAATTGAATATCTACGAAGATTTGAAAATGAGTCTATTAGAGATTTTAATATTCGATTTCATTTAAATTGTTTAAGATTTAAAGTTGAAGATAAACCTACGGAAGAAGAGTCACTAGATTGGTTTGAATATATTTTCTCTCTTCCTCTCATTCCTAATCCATATGAAATTAGTTCAAGCTTTGTCCCATCCCCTTCTAACATAAATGAGAATTCCAATATCAATGTGCAAATAAATTATGATGAAGTGGTCTCACAAAGCTTGGAAAATATTTCTATTCAAATGCAAGAAGACAATAGCAGCAATTTTGGAGAAAGAGCTGCCTTGAAATCTGAAAATTCCTCTAGATTAAATTCAGAAAATCAGATCGCAAATCAACACGTGTAAGCATCAATCAAAGTGAATAATAAAATGCTAACTGTTGTACAAATTTCTGAATTTTTTCATGATGAACAAATGTTGAAAACAAAGCAAAAAAACAGCATTCTTCAAAAAAGTATGAGTATACAAAGGAATGATCTAGAATATGAAATTTATAATGAAGAGAGGGCACAAGATTTCTTGAACAGAGAAACTTTTGAATTCAATATTTCTAATTGTCATTTTTCCCTTTATCCTGGTATTTTTAATGTTGGTAATTTCTCCCCTCTTGGTATTAATGATATTTCAGAAAATAAAGAGGATGATGTAAATGAATTACCAATAAATTTTTATCAAGATAGAGAAACAATTATTGATCATTCTTTTGCCATTAATGAACATGAATTTTTTATTCCTCCTTGTTTTGATATATTGGACGAAATCAAAGTGAATTCTAGAGAATATTGTGAAGTGATTTATGGTAATTATTCTGACATCAAGGATGCTAATTTCTGTTGTTCTCAAGAGAATCCTCATGATAAAATTTAGATAACATCTATGAATGAGGAACATTTCAATTTAAAAATTAGTCCAACCAATCCCCATTGTGGAACAGCAAATTATCTTCATGATTTCACCATTCAATAAAACATTCCAATTTATGATTCATATCATGATCAAACTCCCATAATTGCTCATAATCATAATTCTCTTTCTAATTCACAAGTTGGAATTGGAAATTATTCAAATTCCATTATTCTAACCAATCCTTGTGAAAAAAAAATTATTTCAAAACAATCTCAATTGTGATGTAACATTAGTTGTACCAATAGTGATTTCATTTTAATTTTTCTTTCACACTTATTTTGTTCAAATTTAGATTTGTTTTTTGATTTAATCTTTCAAATTTTTGGCACTCTATGCTGGCATATCGAGCACTTTAATAATGAACACTCAATTGATGCATTGCCCTGTTGGGAAATTGAAGTTTCATATTATAATCATGAACATCAAAATATATTAACATTTCAATTTCAATCAATGCTAATGTTTTATCAAAAACTTCTATCTTCCCAAAGGCAGTGTCAATAATAGAATGTATTTTTACAATCTGGCCAGCAATCTAATCCAATTGATACTTTTCCATCTTATTTGACAGATTTCCATCCATTTTTCATTAAGTCGTTTGAAAATTGTTTAGAAATTTTTCCTTCATGGAAAATTGTTAATAGTTTAACACTTACACATAACGCAAACAATTTTTTTCAAGCCTTTGAATTTAAAAGCTCATATCCACAATCTGGTCTTTCATCTCCTCTTTTAAACATTTTCCAATCATTAATGGTGTTAGGTCCCTATATTACCAGTATAGTCCCTTATTGTTATTAGTGTAACCCCTTTATTGTTATTATTGTACCCTTGTAACCCCCATTTTGTTATTATTGTGCCCTTAAATTATTATTTTTAAAATTAAATTTAGGTTACACATTGTGGCCCACTAGGATTACATTATGGCCACATGGACTCTATATATAGAAAAGGAGGTTTGTAAATTGTATCATCCAATAATTGTTAATTCATGTAATGTATTGGAGGTTTCCCCCTAGAAGTGGCTTATTTATAAGGCGTTGATATATCCTTTATTTTGGGTAGTTTACACAACATTTGGTATCGAGCTTTGGATTCTAGGGTTTATTTGCTCCAAACAGGTCATCGTGGCATTTCGCTATAACTTTTTTTCTACGAAGTTTCAGAAGCTAGAGAAATTTGCCAGGTGCAAAGCTGAAATCCTAAGGAAGATCATCTGAACATTTCAGAGTTTGGTTTGCAATATTTTCGGAGATATGATCTATGGAAGTTAGATCTTTTTAGGCTCCTAAGCAGTCCAGCGCCGTTGCGCTATAAGTTTCTACGAAGGTTCAAAATCTGAAATTTTTAGGGTGCGAAGCATAAATCATAAGGAAACTCGTTAAAAAATTTCAGATCTTGATTTGCAATATTTCTGGAGATATGATCTGTGGAAGGTGGTGTTGTTTGAGGGTCCTGAATTTCATCTCAAAGAGGTGATCGTGGGAAAATTTCAATAACTCTCTCTCTGAGCATCGGATTGGAGTGCCGTAAAAATTGGTTGCAATTACATAGACCTTAGTTTCTTGGCTATCAATTTCAGAGGCGAAGGAAGAAACTGTGACACGTGGAAAGTCGTACAAGTTCACTCTACTGAACCAGTCCATAATTAGGTCATTGTGGGAGATTGGACATAACTTTGTCTTGGAGAATCCAAATCAAGTCAGACCTATGGCATTCAAAAGAGAATTCATAGGGCTACTTCAGTGCTGAATTTCAGATATTGAAGAGCCGCAATCATAGAGATAATGAAATTTCAATATCGAGCTCCTCAAAAGCAAGAAAAAGGTGTGTATTTTTTTCCGAATTGCATAAGTCTTGTTTGAAAAATAAATTTTAATTGATTCCAAGGGCATATTGTAGAATAGATATCAGTATTGGGTTCTAAAAAATTCCCCGTAAAAATAATTCAACACCCATCAAGCCTTCAGAAGGCTCTACTATGACTCATGAAGATGAAGAATTGCAACATGATCTATCAAAATTACAAGAGCAAATGCACCAAATTTCGCTCTCACAAAGAGCAGCAAAAAATGAAATGGAAGTTTTGAAGAAAGGCGTGGAAGCAAAGATGGATGGTGTGAAGAATAATATGGATGGTTTGAAGAAAGGCGTGGAATCTAAGATGGATGACATGGAAGCTAAAATGGAAAACATGAAGAATGATCTAAAAGCAGACATAGAAGGTTTGACAAAGTTGATACAAGAAATGTTTCCTAATGGTGAAAAGATAGTAGAGGAAACTCACGATGAGAAAAAAATAAATGTTAATGGTGATTTCATAAACTCTAATGTTGGCGGGAAGAACCACCATATTCCAAAAATGGATATGAGGAAGTTTGATGGAAAGGATCCTATAACATGGATACTACAGATGGAGCAATATTTTGATCTCCATAATGTGAAAAACACACAAAAGGTACGCATTGCAACTTTACATTTAGAAAAAAATGCATTTGTATGGTATCGATGGCTTTGCTCCCGTAAAAAAATTGTCACTTGGTCAATTTTTACGGAGGAAATGATAGCACATTATGAGGATACAAAGAGCAACACCTTCTTTAGCCAATTGATAAATCTCAAACAAAAGGGTTTAGTGGGGGAGCACATTGAGGACTTCCAAAAATTGAATATAAGGGTAACTAATATTCTAGAGGAACACATGATTGATCTCTTCATAGGCACTTTAAAGGATAACATCCAACTTGAAGTTTGCGTTTTGGGACCTAATTAATTGGAGAAGGCATTCAGGTTGGCAAGAAAAATTGAATGTAAAATTATGGCGACAAGGAAGCCTACCACTCACTTCTATAAAGAAGGAAGTGTTGCTACACCTAAATTTCCACAACCTACAAGGTTGACACCACAACAATTGGAAGAAAAAAGAGCAAAAGGGCTTTGCTACAGTTGTGATAGCAAATACACTAAAGGTCATAAGTGTGTTGAGAAGAAATTATTTTACATAGATTGTGAAGAGAAAGAAGAAAATGAACAAGAAGAGGATATACACCAGGAACCAACCCAAGAAGAGGAAGAAATGAGTCTGACCATATCGTGTAATGCATTGGCAGGAATTACCACTCCTCAAACTCTCAAGATAGAAGGACATATCAAGAAGAAAAAAGGTAATAGTGTTGATTGATTCAGGTAGTACCCATAATTTTATTCATTGTAAGGTAGCCAAGGAATTGAATTGTTTCCTATACCCAACACCAGAATGTCAAGTGATGGTTGCAAATGGAGGAACTATAAATTGCTCTGTAAAATGCCATAATATCAAGCTAACCATGGGGGAATATGTATTGACTAGTCCAATGCTTTCCATTCCTATGGGAGGTGCTGATGTTGTACTAGGAGTACAATGGTTACAATCTTTGGGGACGGTAGCTTTTAATTTCAAGAACTTTTCTTGAAATTTTTTTCAGAAGGAAAGGAAGTCGAATTACGGGGTATTGAAGGGAAGCCGGGAAGGATAATAAGCTCTAATGTCATGACAAAGCTTCTAAAGAAAGAACAACGAGGTGTAATTTCACAATTATGCTCACTAGAAGTTCCGACATCAAAATCATCTATATCTGCAGATCTCCAACAAGTCTTGGACAATCATTCCAAGGTGTTTGAAACTCCCAAAGGACTCCCACCTATTCGTGATCATGATCATGCTATTCATTTGATTTAGGAAGTGTTCCTCCAAACATCAGGCCTTATAGATATCCTTACTTCCAAAAGAGCGAAATTGAACGTATGATTGCAGAAATGTTAGAGGCGGGTATAATTCAACCTAGTCAAAGTTCTTTCTCTTCTCCTGTAGTATTGGTACACAAGAAGGATGGATCATGGCAAATGTGTCCGGATTATAGGGAGCTCAATAATCTCACCATTAAAGATAAATTTCCCATTCTTGTGATTGATGAATTATTGGATGAACTACATGGAGCAAGGGTTATTGTGAGTGACAGAGATCCCATTTTTATTGGAAATTTTTGGACGGAGTTATTTTCTTGTTTGGGTACTCAATTAGCTCATAGCTCATCTTATCATTCTCAATCTGATGGTCAAACTGAGATAGTAAATAAATTTTTGGAATGATATCTTCGTTGTTTTGTATCTAATAAACAAGCACAATGGGTCAAGTGGTTACCTCTCGCTGAATGGTGGTATAACACTTCCTTCCATACTGCAGCAAAGATGACCCCATTTATGGCACTTTATGGATATCATCCACCATCTATCACATCATCCTTAAGGGAAAATTCGAAGGTTAAAGCAGTGGAATATCACATCGAGCATCAGCAAGAAGTTCTCCAACTCTTAAAGGATAACCTAAATTTGGCACAAAATCGAATGAAACAACAGGCAGATCAACATCGCAACAAGAGAATTTTTGACGTAGGAGATTGGGTATTTTTACGGCGACAAACATACAAAAAAATGTCCCTCAAGCAAGCTAAGAAGGATAATAAATTATCGCCAAAGTACTATGGTCCTTACAAGGTGTTGCAAAATATTGGTACTATGGCATACAAATTGGAGCTTCCTACTTCTTCGTGAGTGCATCCAGTTTTCCATGTTTCATGCTTAAAGAAGGTTATAGGTGAAAATCTTCCAGTTCAAACAATATTGCCAGAACTTGATGAGGAAGGAAAAGTCATATTGGAACCTGAAGTGGTCACGGAAACAAGAACTCGACAGCTATGGAATCGATCAATTTCAGAGTATCTCATCAAGTGGAAGAACTTACCCACTGAAGATTCTACATGGGAGGATGAGAAGTTTATATAGAAGCACCCAGAGCTACTCAAGCGTTGAGGACAACACTTTTTTGAAGGAGAGGGGCATGTTAGGTCCCTATATTACTAGTATAATCCCTTATTGTTATTAGTGTAACCCCCTTATTGTTATTATTGTACCCTTGTAACCCCCATTTTGTTATTATTGTGCCCTTAAATTATTATTGTTAGGTTGGCTAGGATTAAATTGTGGCCCACTAGGATTACATTATGGCCCCATGGACTCCTATATATAGAAAGGAGGTTTTGTAAATTGTATCATCCAAGAATTGTTCATTCATGTAATGTATTGGAGGTTGCCCCCTCGAAGTGGCTTATTTCTAAGGCGTTGATATCTTTTTTCTTCTATTTTTGGAGCTGGTTACACAAGAAATGGAAACCCATCCATATTTTTATGATCCAATTGGAATTCAGTTGGAAAATACACTTCAAAAGAAGGTGATTGTAAATAAGTCGCTAACGATAACTGTAAATTCTACTTATAGATTTATTTTTCTTAGTTCAATTAGATTTATATTTTTATTACTAACATTTGAACTATACATATATGCAGGAATTAAAATGAGAGAGTGGTTACACTGGAAATATGACTATACCTAGTCATTTTCATGTATATGGTTAGAATAGAAGTAGAATTAATTTAGTTTGTTTGTTTTATGTAGTTAATTTATTCTTAATAGTTCTGCAGATAAAAAATAAAACGAGCAATCAGCCCTTCTCATATCATATACATTTTCAGGGAAATATTTGCCTCTTATCAGAAAATTTCTAATTCTTGCTTCCCATTTTTAAATCAAAATTTATTGCTGCAATATCTTTACTTTTCCTATTTTGAATAACGTCTTGACTAAAGTCAATTGAAGTTTCACTTGGCATCAATCACATCAAACCCAATTTTCTCTATTACGAAATATCCTTATATGATTTTCTTCTGAAATTTATTTGTTAAAGGTTTTTGATAATATAAAGCTTCATGATCTCATTATCCTATGAAAGATATGACTGTCTATTATAAACTTAATTCCAATTTAATCATTATTAGTCAATCTAACCTTTCATTATAATCACATGAATTTCATATCATTTTCCTCGAAATTTGTTAAAATGATCTTAAAGGTGTCCATTTTGCTACGTGCACACATTTAAATCTGTGTTGATATTTTTCCATAATTAGTGGCTTTATCCCATCTTGATATTTAGTTTATTATCTGATGCTGCAATACACATCATATTTAGTTACTAAAGGCATTATTAAATAGTCACTATAACAATACAGATTTTTCTCAAGTTAATTTGGAATGAGCAGAGGAAATAAATTGTTGTTGCAATTCAAAGGGAAGCCTATTTTCATATTTATTTTTGATGAATTTTATGAGTTTCAGATTTCCTGAACATGAGTAAATAGATTTTATTTAGGTTGATTGCACACTCTGATTTAGAATAAATAATAAGATGAGTTTGAACAAAGCTATAATTTTGATAAATCGAAGGAAGAATTCAAAGATTCATGAAGTAATTTTACAGACAATTTCCTTCCAGGTACACATTTACAAATTCATTTTCATCTATTATTAGTTTCTCTTTTCCCTAGTTTATTTTTTATTCTTATTCTGTTTTATTTGCAGGTTTTCATTTGTTTTCAAAACTTGAAGTAAGCATCAAACTCATTTTCAAATTTGCAACAAGTTCAGGGAAATTTTATTTTGTGATTCATCAGAATTTGAGCATTCTTTAACTTTACTTTCATTCATTAGAAAACCCAATTGAAATTTAAAAAAAGTATCGCAAGATTCATGTCTAAAATGTTTCAACTTGATTTCTGATGCAAAACCTCCAATCTGTTACCTCATTCAATCTTTCATAAAATACCAAATCGCATATCGCATTGGAATAAATTTAAAAGTTTGTTTTTCATCTCAAAATTTTTGATGCGATGGATCAGATCGCAAATGCACATATCGCATTAGGCATAAGGTTAATTATTCAATTTAAAAAGCTCCAATGCGATAAAAACTTGATCGCAATCGCGAATTGGTAAAGTCATATCACAATTGGTTAAAAGGTCAACTTTAAAAAGCTCCGATGCGATGAAGTCTAATCGCAATCACATTTCGGCAGAGTCTTATCACAATTGATTCTTCTTTTAAAAACCGCCGATGCGATAAGTCCAATCGCAAATTGCAAATCGGGAGGAAAACTGAATACATCCTTTTGTGCTCGTTTTAAAAGTTGCGATGCGATAACTCATCGCTATCGATTTTCATTAATCGCCGATTGTTCATTTCTTATCGCTTTTCATTAATCGTTGATTATTCATCGCTTATCGCTTTTCATTAATCGTTGATTATTCATCGCTTATCGCTCTTCGCTCATCACCGATTATTATAACCATCACATCGCTGCTATCGCAAGAATCATATTGGCATTTCCAACATGATTATTTTCCAATATTCTGATATGTTGATATCGATATCACTCATCGCATTTTTGATGCTCATGCCGAAAGCCACATCATCCATCGCATTTTCAATATCACAATTGCTTCATCACATTTTTATTCATGGACATACCATTATTCCAAATGTATGATGCACAATGCGCAATGTACAAAATACAAATCTCGAGATGCGGTGTGAGATGTGCAATTTTCAAAATGACTATCCCCGATCCTAAATATAACATTTCTTCAATTATATGATCGCTCCATCTCATCGCACATATTCTTTTCGTATGATCTCATATCGGCAACTACAACCCCCGATGCGATAAATTCCAAAGAATGCCTCTACATGCAATACAAATCTTTCGATAAAGCATTGTGTTAATTTGAAGAAATCTTGAGCAACTGCTATGATACTAGAGCGATTAATGATAAATTTGTAGCATATTCAAATCATTTTGATTTCTCATATATTTCAGTTTTAAATAATTCTATAATTAAATATGAAATTCAAGACCTCTTTATTTTAAATTTCATTATCTTAAATTTGGTCTTAAATCTAAACAATTTATAAAATCATGGAATTTGTACAAAACCTATAATATTTTGAGAATATTCATCACTGCAAATTCTTAATCTCATTTCTGATGCATTTGTTTTAATTCCCTTGAACACAAAGCATTCTATTTTTACATTTTATTGTTTGTTTTAGTTTAAATAAAATAAATAATGATTTTGGGATATAGGATTTTGTTTAGTTTGCCTTCTTCATATTTTTAATGTCAACTAAAAGAAGAAGTCAGCTAGTATTGGAGAAATTGATACCTTCAAGAAAGGTCAAATGCAATTATCCAATGGTAAGATTCATGTGCCCACTTTCATTAATTTCCATTTCATTACTTTAGTTTCAGTTTTATTTTTTAAATTATGTTGATATTTGAATATGTTTTGCAGCTCTTCATAAAATCTTTCAATCATCTGCCAAATCATATTTTGGAAGTCCTATGCTCTTTCCCTGGTTTTATTTTCAAGAAGCAGTGATAGTCTTCATTGAAACAGCGACACTAGGAAGTTTCTGAACCTTTAATTTGTTTCTTTAAAGCATTCCTTTTATTAGAAAATGATTAAGATAATGCTTTGAAACAAGAAGATTGACATCAGACAGAAATTTTTCATTGTGGCTGAATTTTATGATCACTACTATCTACAGCCTAAAACACTTACAACCCTGCAAGGTATAAGTTATCTGAATCTCGACATAAGAAGGAATGATTACATGATTATTTTCTTTTACTTCATGTTGTTGAAACATTGGTATAAACATTCTTGTTAGAGTTTGTATTTCAAAACTTGGATTTTCCTTTCCACTTTTAAATTTCTTCGTTTTTATTTTTGTTTGCTGATTTATTTTCTCACTTTAGCTTAAGAAGTATTTTCCTTTAGTTTTCAGTTTTGATTTTGGTGACTTTGCCATAATTTATATGGAAATCCTTCTTGTTACCTAACAATGGTTGGCATACATAGGAAAAATTGTTAATAGTATCCTATTATTTTTTTCTTAAATCTCTTAGAAAAAATATTTTTCTTATTATAAAGGTAGACATACTTAAGGAAGAGATTACAAAACAAGAAAAATTGACGAAGTATCATGAAATCTGAGAAAAAAAAATTTCATCAAAATTGTAATTATTTTGAGACTTCAATATTTTATTAAGATCTTTCAAAATTCTATTATTAGTCAAGAAAAGTTATTTTTAACCAAGTAAAGACATTTTACAGTAAATAACTTTTAACTCTGAAATTGTCATTCTAAACTCTTAAGGAGTTAATGATTCTCCCTATTTAAAAGAGTTTTATTTTTCTAGAGTGTAATCCAAAAATATATTTAAACTTAAAAGATAAGAGGTCTCATCACAAGCCTGCTTACCATGATCATAGCGGAAAAATAGGCTGACATTACCAACACTGCTAAACAAACCAGGGTAATGGCTTATGATTGCAAACAATTATAAGACAAGGGGTCTCATCACGAGCCAGCTTGTTCAGTCCAATTATAACCAGTGAATGGCATTGTCAACTATCTGGCTACCAAACCAGGACAATGGCTTTTAAGAATTAAAAATAAAAAATAAAATAAATCAATATATATATATATATATATATATATATATATATATATGGATTTATCCGTAGGTCAATAATTCTTAAATAGATGAGATTCTGAATCATTCATGATTAAAAAGTAACCCTGTCGAAACTATAGATGTTTGTTGGCGGCAGTGGCTCTACCTGTAACAAATGAGTACATTTTAAAAGCTAAGTTGTAAAGTGACCCCTGTTTTATCCCTACAACTAATTAAGAATTGATATAGAGTTTTGAAATATTTTAATTTATGAGGAATTTTGAGAAAATTACAATAAGATAATTCTTTCTCTTATTCAAATTATTGAACCTAGTCAAGCATTCCAAAAAATAATTTTCTCTTCTTTAATTATTTTTATTTTAATTTTAGGAAAATTACATTCATATCAAACAGAGATAATTGTTTCTTCCAGTGAATCACCAATTGTTGTACGGTACAACAACCCTCCCATTTTTAACTTGTTCACTTCAAATAATGGGGACCCTTTCTATAAAATTTTGGCTAAGTGCCTTTTAAGATTTTTATTAAGTTAATTACCTCATGATTTTATTAATTTTTCATCTTCTTTAGATTTTTGTTTTGATTGATTGGTTGAAATCGATTTTTTATAAGCTTTTCGTTGATTCTTATTTCACCTCATTTGGTTAACTGGTTTGTAAATGACACTCCTTTGAAGTCTAATCAATTATGTCGCCTGGGTTAAAAAATGCGTAAAATGTACAAGATTCCATTTTTGTAATTAAATTAGTTCAATAATGCATTTAGTTTAAATATTAATCCATAGTCAGTTATTACTAACATTTTTCATTTTTTACTTATACAGCCAAATTATAAAGGATCGGGATTTCAGTGATTTATTCCAATTTTCCAATTTTCAAATAAATTACTAATCTCAAAAAATTCAAAATGACAAAGTGGTTGTAGTTTAGATAGATAAATCATCATTTTAGATAAATTTATAATTTAATTTAACATCATTAAAATGAAACCAAAATAAAAAGCTAATTTTTAACGTTAAATTTTAAATTAATTATTATATAATTAATTAATGAAATTAAAATTTAGTGTGTATATATATATATATATATATGTGTGTGTGTGTGTGTGTGTGTGTGTGTGTGTGTGTGTGTGTATTAAAATTACTTTTAAAAAAAAAATCATATCACATCAGGAGCAAATAATTATATCGCATCGGAAGTATCCATCGGAGCATTTTTTTAGAAGCTCCAATGACTCTCCTCTTAAAAACCCCGATGCGATGAGTTATAAACTCATTTTCTTTATATACCGATGCGATGAGTTCATTTGTTTTATGTGATGTGATGAGTTTTGCCGATGTGATTGAGTTTATTTGTTTTTTTGCGATGCGATGAGTTTGTTATAACTCATCTTCCGATGCGATGAGTTCACCTAAGTATTCTCATACGTTAGTAGTTAGTTTAATGTTAGTCATAGGTGTAGTGTTATTATAAGTTAGTGATATGTTAGTTTTGAGTTAATGTTTGTTAGTGTTAATGTTAGTTTGTCATAGGAGTAATATTAGTTTAGTTTTATGAATAGTATAGTGTTAGTTGTTAATAGTATAATGTTAGTGATAGGTTACTTTTAGTGGTAGATATAATATTAATTTAATATTACGTTAATGTTAAATTTTAGATTAAAATTAATGTAGTTCAAAATTAGCATAAGTTAGTATAGTTTTTAGTTGGTTAGTAATAGTTTCAATATTAGCATAGTTTTTAGTTTTATATTAGTTTAATGTTAGTGTTAGTTTAGTTTTATGTTAGTTTAAAGTTAGGATAATTTAATAATAGATTTAATATTTAAATTAATTTTAAATTTAGTTTTAGTTTAATAATTAATTTAATATTTAAATATTTAAAATATAATTAATTTAATTAAATTTATTATTAATTAGATTAATTTGTTTATAAATAGTTAATTATATTTGTTAGTTAGATTAATATTCATTAATAAATAGGTTATTAAATAATTAGTTTAGTCTATAATTAAAAATTAAATTAGAACCAATTAGTAGTTAATTTTAGGCTAATTTAGGATTATATTTTTAATTAAAATTCTGATTTTTTTTAGCCCAACAACAGAATTTCCAGATTTATATCAGATTTGACTTATCAACTTTTGAGGCTCATAGATTGAGTTTTACTTGGCCAAATGAGGCCCAGGACGGCTCATTGGAAAGAGAAAATCAAGGAGAACATTTTGAGGAGGTTTCACTAATAGATTTGGTCATTTATTAGGTCAAAAATCAGGCAAAAGATCAAACTCCAAATTTGTAAAATAAAATCAATTTTCTGAGTTTTGTTTTCTTCATTTTCATTTACCCGGCCTCTTCTAATTGTAGATTCATGCATCAAGAATATCCTTGGTTAATTAAAATCATTATGAGAATCAATAAAAAACTAAAATTTCTTTTTTATTTATTTAAATAGAATTTGATTAGATTTGTTTTAATGTTAGAAATAATATTTTGATTTTATTGTTGCATCTTAATTCATTTTAATTTCTTTTTTTTGCAGGAATGACAATAGAAGGGATATGGAGAAAAATATATCAATCAATGAGAAAGCTCCAGCAATTAAAGATTGGATTTTAAAAAAAATAAAATTAGATTGGGCAGATTTTTCTTCAACAAACTTTGTTCTCAAAATACTTTCGGAAAGATTATAAATTGCAGATTGCAAAATGTAAAAGAGGCGGCTCTCCTCTGCAATTCCATACTTCTAAAAGCATTTTTGTAATAGGAATTTAGAGTTGTATATGGGGATGAGAGAAAATTTCAGATCTGAACATTATTGAGGGTTTTTTCTTTATATCTTGAATTATGTATGATGAACAGAGTTTGCATTTCTGCAGCTCTAGTTTTGAAAGCGGAAATTCAAGTAATATAAAGTACTGTAGAGACTAGGGTCAGAGAAGAATATTCAATTCACTGGTATTTTTGGCATTTTTGTATCAAATACGAGTTTCATTTTTATGTTAATAAAATTGTTGTTTCATTTTATTCATGTTTATGCATTTATGTTGATATGGATAATTTGTCTCAAATTGTTATGTATCCCTGCTCTTATGAATTAAACTCTAATTTCTGAGTAACCATTACTCATAAATCTGTCTTATAAAACTAATTTATTAAATTGTAATGTGTTGTGAATTTCTTCCACATATTATTGTTTAATTATTGGCTTGACTGATTTGACAATCGATATCATTTTTGTGAAATTCTTCTGGAGTGTTGTTGATTTATTATTTCAGTCAAATGGTCTCAATAGAATGTGATTTGGTATTCACAAATGTGAGCTAATTGAATTTCTTCGTTAGGTTGACATTAATTAAAAGCCAGACATGTAGAAATTTGCTGAATAATGATTAATTATTCACCGAGACTATCCTGATCACATATCAATTCGAATTCATATGCAACACATAATCTCTTCCACTCAGATCATCACATTCGATAAAACAAGCGATAGCACATCAATTCATCATACACATTACACATTAACAAATCGGTTTAATGCCTCTCCTAGTACTCAATACTATCTCATGAAGTTACACACAAACTAGCTTGGTTTTGAACAGGTTACTGGTTCAAAACTCACCACTAATTGCCTTGCCTCTATTGCGCAATCATGGCCTGTCTAAATAGAGATCCAAGGTTCGAATCTCCTTGGCTTGACAACGCAATCATCATGGGCAATTCCTCCAAGTGTGGTGCAAATCTCATGCACAACTGATGTCGCCACTGATAGCTAACTCCACCCTTTCATCTACCTCTTTCCCTGGTCTCCACTGAACTGTCCATGCACTGTAGTGAACTGATGTGTTCTTGAGTTGAATAATGAGTTACTAATTAATGAATTAAATAATATTTAATTCACTCCACTCATTACTAGTTGATTAGCTAGTTAAACTAATCTCAACTAGTTCAACTACGTTAAACCGAACACAACTCCACCAACTGTCTCATCAACTCCACCAAACTTCTGCCACTGAAGTCCTAACTGAAGTCAACCATGCATGAGCTCACCAAACCCTAGGAATAGCGTAATTCCTCTGTCAGATGCATGAGCCACTTCCAAGGCTCGAACTGAAGTGCTCCAAGAGAGTAAACTGAAGTTTATAGTCCAAATATTATTAAGGGTAAATAATATTTGACTTCCCTATTTTTAGGATAGGCAGTCTAAATATAGACTTCGACCTATAGGTCAAAAAAATAGAGGTCCATCTATTTTTACCAACATGACCAATACTCCAAGAATAACATACTGCAATCCCTGGACCATGCTCCATATGTCTAAAAAATAGACATAGTTTAAAAATAGACTTTGCACCAGAATTTGCCTGCGGGCCCACTTAGTGAAGGCGACTTCATTTCACTAAGCTCCATCATCTTGCTGCATTTTCAACACTCCCTCTCAGCAAGATATGGATTATCTGTAACCCCTATCCTGCCTCT
>JAXQQM020063773.1:0-59732 GCA_034641835.2 Pinus albicaulis | reverse complement strand
CATGGTATTGACAAAGGGTAATCATATATAAGGAGAAGAAATTCATTGTGCAAATGATGAGTGTGAGTGCAAGATGTCTGAGCTTGAATGAATACTTCTCTCTGAAGTATATCTGAATGGAAAAGTGTAAAGGTTTGTCGACAGATCTGAATTCATGATGCACTTATGAAGAAATGATGAAGCGGACTCTCTAGATCCGAAATGTACTTGTATTTGCCAGATTCGTTTATGGAAGGCTCAGATCCGAGATGAGGCGAACATCTAGGCGAACATCTGTTGGAAGTGAAAGGGTAAATCTGAACCGAATATCTGATCTGAAGAAGTATCCTGCTCTATAATAATTGAAGATCTATACGCTACTTCAACGCGGAGGAAGCGCGTATATACGCAGCTTCAGCGAAGAGAAAGCGCGCATGCGCAATAAAATATACACTGAGTTATACGCTGGTTTGTATGGACGGAAGCGCGTATACACGCGACATCAGTGAAGGGAAAGCGTTGGTTCATACTAGGTTTGTCACAAAGGGCATGAACATCTGATCCGTTCCGGCCGTGTTTCCGTTTATCCCATCCGTGTTGGGATATGAATCGTTAATGATGTATGGTTGTGCTTAAAAGTATGGAAAGGGGTTCCGTCCGGAAATATGATGAATTGTGGCCTCATGTAAGTTGTGTTCGGATAAAGTTGTTGGATCCAGCGTGAAAATTGATGAAACGTGGTCCAAGGTGGTGGTGAAGGTTGTAGCCTTCAGTCAGGGGGTTGTAGCTCCCTTCCAGGTGAGGCTGGTAAACGAGATCGGGGGGTCGTAGCTCCCTTCCAGGAGAGGCTGGTAAACGAGTCAGGGGGTTGGAGCTCCTTCCAGGAGAGGCTGGTAAACGAGCGCAGGTGGGTGCCTGCGTGCTGGTCAAGTCTGCGCCAGCACATATGTTGTAAGATGTTTTCTCTATAATAAAATATTGAAGGCTGAGCAACTGCAGCGGTGGTTTTCTCCCGACTTGGGTTTCCACCTAAAATCCTGGTGTTCATGTGTGATGCTTTTTGTGATGGTTTATTCTGTTCTTACTGCACATGTTTACTGTTTATTGAATATCTAAAGAATAAATGATGGAATGGTTTAAGTGAAGAATTAATGACATAATTGGTTCTCTGTGTATACGCGAATTTGATAAAGGGTATCCGCGTATATACGCGAGTATTTTTCAGGAAAGTAGCGTATGGGTTTTGAAGTAAAAAGTTTTGAATATGCTATAAATACTGATTCACCTCCCCCCCTCTCAGTATTTTTCCCAACACAAATATCTCCTAGTAACTCCAAGGAATTTGGCTTATGGTATCCTAAAGATATAGATCTTACCCTTCATGGATACAAAGATGCAAATTGGGTTAGAAATGTTGATGACCGAAAAAGCACTAGTGGAGGTGTATTTTACTTAGGGCCCCGATTGGTATCTTGGTTCAGCAAGAAACAAAATCCTATTGACTTATCTACAACAAAAGAAGAATATGTGGCTATTGCATTTGGTTGAAAACAACTTCTCTAGATGATGTAGACATTACAGGATATTCAAATCAAATGTTCTCCACTCATTTCCATGTTAGGTCCCTATATTACTAGTATAGTCCCTTATTGTTGTTAGTGTAACCCCCTTATTGTTATTATTGTACCCCTATAGCCCCCATATTGTTATTATTGTGCCCTTAAATTATTATTGTTTTCCCTTACATTATTGTTGTTAGGTTGGGTGGGGATTATATTGTGACCCCATGGACTCCTATATATAGAAGGAGGTTTTGTGATTTGTATCTAATAATTTTTCATTTATGTAATGTAAAAGGAGGTTTCCCCCTCAAAGTGGTGGATTTATAAGGCGTTGATCTCTCTTTTCTTCTATTTTTGGAGATTTGGTTTCATAACATTTGGTATCAGAGCTTCGGATTCTAGCATTTCGCTACTTCAAACAGGTCATTGTGGCATTTTTGCTATAATGTTTTTTCTACAAAGGTTTAGAAACTAAAAAAACCCATTTGTGAATAAATCTTGAGGAACATCATGTAAAAATTTCATATCTTGGTACGCAATATTTTTAGAGATATGATCTATGGAAGTTAGGGTTTTTGCAGGCTCCCAAATTTCATCTCAAAGATGTGACCTTGGGAAAATCGTCATAACTATCCCTCCGAGCATGAGAGTGGAATTCTGTAAATATTTTATGAAACAAAACAAACTGTAGTTTCCTGTGCATAAATTTCATATCTGAAGGATGAAATAGTGACATGTTGCACTCCATAAAAGTTCAGTCTATTGAACCAGTCCATAATTAGGTCATTGTGGGAGATTGGGCATAACTTTATCTTGAAGAATCCAAATCAAGTCAGACTTGTTGCATTGGAAAGAATATTCAGAGGGATACTAAATGAATGAAGATAAAATCTTAGATATCTGAAATTACAGAGATACATCAATATCGATCTCCTTAAAAGCAAGAAAAAAGTGTGTATTTTTTTTTCAAATTGCATAAGTCTTGTTTGAAAAATCAGTATGAAGTGATTCCAAGGGCATATTGAAGCATAGATATAAGTATTGGGCTCTAAAATTCTGCCTAAAAATAATTCAACACCCACTAATCCCTAAGAAGGCTCTAATATGCTTCATGAAAAGGAAGAAGTGCAACATGATATATCAAAATTACAAGAGCAAGTGCAACAATTTTCGCTCTTGGAAAGAGCAACAATTTTCACTCTCAAAAAGAGAAACAAAAAATGAAATGGAAGTTTTGAAGAAATGCATGGAAGCTAATATGGATGGTTTGAAGAAATTCCTGGAAGCTAAGATGGATGGTTTGAAGAATGGCATGGAAGAATGATCTAAAAGCAGACATGGAAGGTTTGAAGGAAGGTTTGACAAATTTGATAGAAGAAATTATTCCTAATGGAAAAAATATAGTAGAGGAAACTCAAGATGAGAAAAAAATAATTGTTAATCATGATTTCATAAACTCTAATATTGGATTGAAGACCCACCATATCCCAAAGATCGATATGAGGAAGTTTCATGGCAAGGATCCCGTAAAATGGATACTACAAATGGAGCAATATTTTGATCTCAATAATGTTAAAAACACACAAAAGGCATGGCTTGCAACTTTATATTTAGAAAAAAATACATGTGTATGGTATCGTTGGTTTTGCTCCCATAAAAGAAATTTCACTTGGTGAATTTTTATGGAGGAAATAATAGCACATTATGAGGAAACAAATAGCGACACCTTCTTTAGCCAATTGATAAATCTCAAATAAAAGGGTTCAGTGGCGGATCACATTTAGGACTTCCAAAAATTGAATATAATGGTAATTGATCTTCGAGAGGAACACAGGATTTATGTCCTCATAGGGAATTTAAAGGATAACATCCAACATTAGGTTCTCCTTTGGGAACCTAATTCGTTGGAGAAGGAAATCAAGTTGACAAGAAAAATTGAATGTAAAATTATGGCGAAAAGGAATTCTACCACTCACATCTATAAATATGGAGGCGTTGCTACTCCTAGACTTTCACATACTACAAGGTTGACACCACAACAATTGGAATAAAAAAGAGAAAAGGGGACTTTCTACAGTTGTGATAGCAAATACACTAAAGGTCATAAGTCTACTGAGAAGAAATTATTTTACATGGATTGTGAAGAGGAAGAAAATGAACAAGAAACTTGAAAATAATAGGATATACACCAGGAACCAACCCTAGAGAAAGAATAAATTAGTCCTACCATATCTTGTAATGCATTGGTAGGACTTACCACTCCTCAAACTCTAAAGAAAGAAGGACATATCAAGAAGAAAAAGGTAATAGTATTGATTGATTTGGGTAGTACCCATAATTTTATTCATTGTAAGGTAGCCAATGAATTGAATTTCTTCCTATACCCAACACCAGAGTGTCAAGTGATGGTTGCAAATGGAGGAACTATAAATTTCTCTGGAAAATGCCATAATATCAAGCTAACCATGGGGGAATATGTATTGAATATTCAAATACTTTCCATTCCAATGGGAGGTGTTGATGTTGTACTAAGAGTACAATGGTTACAATATTTGGGGACAATAGCTTTTAACTTTCAAGAACTTTTCTTGAATTTTTTTCGGAAGGAAAGTAAGTTGAATTACAGGGTATCGTAGGGAAGCCAGGAAAGATAATAAGCTCTACTGTCATGAGAAAGCTTCTGAAGAAAGAAAAACTAGGCGTAATTGCACAATTATTCTCATTAGAAGTTCCAACATCAAAATCCTCTATTTCTCCAGATCTCCAAAAAGTATTGGACAATCATTCCAAGGTGTTTGAAACTCCCAAAGGACTCCCACCTATTTATGATCATGATCATGCTATTAATTTGATTCTAGAAATTTTTTGTCGAAAATTAAGGCCTTACAGATATCCTTATGTCAAAAAGAGAAAAATTGAATGTATCATTGCAGAAATGTTAGAGGTTGGTATAATTCAACATAGTCAAAGTTCTTTCTCTGCTCCAATAGTATGTTTTCACAAGAAGGATGGATCATGGCGCATGTGTTCCGAATATAGGGAGCTCAATAAGCTCACTATTAAAGATAAATTTCCCATTCTTGTGATTTATGAGTTATTGGATGAATGACATGAAGCAATATATTTTACCAAGTTGGATTTTCATTTAGGATATCATCAAATTAGAATGAATATTTAAGATATTCTAAAAACAATATTTCGAACTTGTGAGGGTCATTATGAATTTCTGGTTATGAATTTTGGCCTTAGCGATGCACCTTCTAAATTTCAAGGGTTGATGAATTCCATTTTGAAACCCTTCCTTTGAAAATTTATGTTAGTATTTTTTCATGATATATTAATCTACAATAGGTTTTGGAAGGATCATGTTCAAATGTTGATAGGGTGCTCAAACAATTAGATGAGAAACAATTATATGGAAAATCCTCCAAATGATTCTTTGGAGTACAAGAGGTGGAATATATGGGTCATATTATATCTTAGGAACGTATTAAGGTAGACCCTAAAAAAATTAAATCAAATAAGGAATGAAAATTCCTCACAACCATAAATCAATTTCAAGGATTTCTCGGGTTAACAGGGTATTATCACAAGTTTGTTAAGAATTATGGGAGAATAGTAGCACCTATAACAAAATTGTTGAATAAATATGCACTTTCATGGACTCCTGAAGCAACTAAGGCCTTTGAACATCTTAAAGAGGCAATGTTACTAGCATCGATCTTAGCTATGCCAGACTTCAAAAAAACCTTTATTGTGGAATGTGATGCCTCAGGAAATGGAATTGGTGTTGTTTTAATGAAAGAAGGAAGATCCATTTTTTTCGAAGGTCGTCCAATCAAAGGAAAGTATTTACAAAAAGCTATTTATGAGAAGGAAATGTTGGCAATACTACATGCACTAAAGAAATGGAAACCTTACCTAATGGGAAGACACGTCAAGGTAAAAACTGATCATGATAGGCTTATACAATTTTTGGAACAAATAATATCTTTAGAAGAGCATCAAAAATGGGTAACAAAGATGTTGGGTTATGACTTTGAAATCATCTACCAAAAAGGGAAGCTAAATGTTGTTGCAGATGCACTCTCAATAAAGGATGAAGAGGTGGAAACATTGCTTTGTTCCATTTCTATTATCCAACCACATTGGATAACTAAAGCAAGGGATGAATGGAAGAATGATGAAGAAGGGTGGACACTCGTTAAAAAGCTGTAGCAAGATCCTAGTACATCTAATAGATTTAGTTGGAAAAATGATTCCTTATGGTACAAAGATCACTTATATCTTTGTAAGTATTCCCAACTAAAACAAAATATTCTTTTGGAATTGCACAACTCTCCCTTAGGAGGACACTCTGGATTTTTCAAAACTTACCACAGGGGTAAGAAGGAATTATTTGGGATGGCTTTAAATATGATATTAAAAATTTTGTGGCAGAATTTTTGGTTTGCCAACAAAATAAAGTTGAGACAATTAAGACCCCAAGTCTTCTACAACATTTATCCATTCCATGTCAACATCGGGAGCAGGTTTCAATGGATTTTATCACATTTTTACCTAAGTCCGAAGGAAAGAGTGTCATCATGGTGGTAGTTGATAGAATTACCAAGTATGCACCCTTTTGTGCATTATCTCATCCATTTAAAGCAAGTACAATTGCTACTACATTTATGGAAACAATTCAAAATCTACATGGAAACCCAAATATTATTGTAAGCGACAAAGACCCTATTTTTACTAGAAATTTTTGTATGAAATTATTTTCTTGTTTGGGTACTCAACTAGCTCATAGATCATGTTATCATCCTTAGTCCGATGGGAAAACAGAGATAGTAAACAAATGTTTGGAAGGATATCTTTTTTGTTTTTTATCTGATAAACAAATACGATGGGTCAAGTGGTTACCTCTGGTTGAATGGTGGTATAACACTTCCTTCCCTAGTAGAGAAAAAATGACCCCATTTATGGCACTTTATGGATATCATCCACCATCCATCATATCATCCTTAAAAGAAAATTATAAGGTTCAAGTAGTGGAATATCACATCGAGCATAAACAACAAGTTCTCCAACTCTTAAAGGATAACCTAATTTGACACAAAATCGAATGAAACAACAGGCAGATCAAAATATTAGCAAGAGAATTTTTGATGTAGGAGACTGGGTATTTTTATGGCTACAAACATATAAACAAATGTCCCTCAAGAAAGCTAAGAAAGATAATAAATTATCGCCAAAGTATTATGGTCCTTACAAAGTGTTGCAAAATATTGGTACTATGGCATACAAATTGGAGCTTCCTGCTTCTTCTCGAGTGCACCCAATTTTCCGTGTTTCATGCTAAAACAAGGTTATAGGTGACAAAATTCCAGTTCAAACAATATTTCCAGAACTTTATGAGGAAGGAAAAATCATATTGGAACCTGAATAAGTCATGGAAAAACAAACTCGGCAGCTAGGAAATCGATCAATTTTAGAGTATCTCGTCAAGTGGAAGAACTTACCTACTAACGGTTCCACATGGGAGGATGAGAATTTTTAGAATGTATTCTTAACGCAAGTTTACGAAAAGAGATCACTTTAGATGCACATGACAAACAACCCTAACAACAAACATTGTTGTCTAACTTCTTTAGATCTGCAATAGACAGTCAAAAAAATTTAAAAACAAATCCAGATCTATGTAGCAAAAGTAGCTAAACAGTAAAATGAAATAAGGATTTCTCCAAATATCCAATGGACAAGACAAGATTTATAAAGAATTTTTATATTATGTTAACACCTAGGAAAGGAACAAAGAATAATTTTACCAGTGCCCCTTAATGGGATGAGTTTTTGGTTGTTCTTAATGCTTCAACTTCAGAGTTTCTCTCTCTAAATGGTGTAGAAAACACAAGAGGTGTTGAACTCAATGGGAGCTCAATAGAAAAAAGAAAATAACAAAAATCAGAGTATGGAAATGATAAGAGGATCAAAGGTAAATAATGAATGGGAAACTCTCCTATTTATAACAAAATATTGAGTTATCCTTGATAATGGTGCATAATAAAATATTATTAACCAAGATCTAGATCTAACTGCATGGAATATTTTATTATATTTTTTTGGAGGGAAAAAGAATTTAAATTGGTTAAATCCCTTTATTTAGAAATAATAAACAAATAAATGATTTATTTATCATTTCATGGATGGGGTTAACGAATAATTTAACAAATAATGATTTGTTTTATTATTCCTAAATGATTTAGTCAAATTTAACAAGGAATATTAATTAAATAATGATTTAATTTATTATTCCTAGAGAATAATAACATAAAAAATGATTTATCTAATTATTTCTCATTAATTGGGTTAACTATGAACAGGAATATTATTTAAATAGTGGTTTAATTAATTATTCCTAGAGGAAAATTAAATAAATAAGGGTTTATTTAATTATTCCTCATGGGGTTTCCTGTTTGGACCAGAAATAACTTAATAAACTATGGTTTATTAAATTATTTATTATAGTGAAAGCAATTTTACTATGCTAAAATTGGTCTTACATGGTTTATTTCGATCCATCTAATTGTAAATGGTTAGATGACCAAAAATTGGTGTAATAGTTTCCCCCCCCCAGCGTACGAGTGTTAGGAGCTAATCTTATGACCGAAATATATTGTAAGAACACAAACACTAGACACCAAAGGGGAGTCATAGAGAGAGAGAGACTGAGACTGAGCTATAAAGTACATGATATGATGGTGTAAACATGGGCTAGCCAAAAAATATAATGGATCCCACATAAATATTGTGCCTGGTACAATAACAGGGACTAAATACAATAAGATATGAGTGCATGAGATATAATAAGAACTAGAGAAGCCCTGATAAATAGGAACAGGCTCTGAAAATATGCATGGACCATCTTAGTGATACATGCATGTTATAGGTGCTACAAGCGACTAGGGCTGAACCCATCAAATCTGTGAAGCTGCATCTGAGGCTATAGAATAAAATGAAGTAATTAGTGCATGTGGGGGGCTACCTGAAGGGCCACCCCCTCATGAGGTCTGAAACATCTCACACACACCTGGGAATCATTGGATCAATCTACTGGATCACCGAAATATCAAGTGTACGGATATCGATCATGCTGAAGTGGAGCGGATGAGAAAAAATCAATTCAAAGGGCAGTAAGGAGTCCCTTTTCCTGATCAGAGGCACCAAACAATAATGGAAGCCGCAACCAATATACACCACCCTCTAGACCTGTCTTCTAGAATGAATGTGCGGATTTCGACAAAAGGAGGTACACCATAGTTAAGGCAATGAGGATACTCAAATAAGGCACGAGGGATCATATTAGAGCAACTGATGGACTGACACCAGGGATGATGATGGAATGGGGGATACTGAGTAGCAAACGAATGAATTCCCTTGTCAGAGCATAAAAAGCATGGATGACCCGGCAATGACTGACTCGATTCCTAAGTGGATGAGGGATAGTAGGAATAGAGCCCAAAATTGGCTACACGAGAGAGGGACAAGGCGTGAATGGATGGAATACTATAACAGGAGGCAAAGGGACTCAAGAAAGACTCCATTAATGTGATGATGACTCAACTCGGATGCTATGATCAAGGTTGACTCGATGATTCTACCACATAGAATAGGCCCGGTGGGGAACATAAAAGAATGAGAAAAATACGGTTACTCGTGATGAAGATCGACACACGTGTCAACAAGTATAGAGGCTAAGTGGTGCCCAAAGTACAAGTGGCGTAGGTCCATAAATTTGATTTTGAGGGGCGGAAAAGTGACCCTTCTTGGAAAAAGGTTTCCAGGTGAAGTATCAAATCAACAAAAACAAAATATGCAAGCTACCTAAATACATGACAGAAATAAAACAAACATCCCAATGGGAGATGCTATGGGTAAAATTTCTTAAGGTAGAGTGCATTGCAAGGGTTAGGAAGGGGTTGGCCTTCGAAATCCTCTAGAATGTATGCCCCTTTTTCCAAGTCCTTACTAATGATGTAAGGCCCTAGCCATCATTAGTTGAACTTCCCATGACCAACAACATCATGAGCCTAGTCATACACTAGAACAAGGTCGCCTTCGTGAAAGGTATGAGGGTGTACGTTGCTGTCATATTGATATTTGGTGCACTTCTTGGCTGCTTCAATGGTTTGCAGGTCAACACGACAGTCTTCAGATGCACACTCAAGCATGATAAGTCTTTGTTATAAAGGTTGGGTGTCAGGGAGAAGTTCGATGGCTAAGTGAAGGGAGGGGATTTCACACTCGATCGATAAGAATTCCTCCTCACCAAAAACAAGGTGGAAAGG
Organism: Pinus albicaulis; assembly: GCA_034641835.2. Lineage (NCBI taxonomy): Eukaryota > Viridiplantae > Streptophyta > Pinopsida > Pinales > Pinaceae > Pinus > Pinus albicaulis. The sequence continues at coordinate 49,858 of JAXQQM020063773.1, read as the reverse complement.
AGTAAACCTGGTGGCGGATTTAACAAAATTTCTATAGGCCCACAAATTAGGGAAGAGCATAAGGTGCCAGTTGGTTTGGTGTGTGTTCACCATTCATTAAAGCATATTTTTAAGGATTTTATTGACCACTTCAACTTCACCATTACCTTGGGGGTAATAGGATGATGAATATTGGTGCTCAAAACCGAATAGCGAGGATAGCTCACGCCAAATCTCATCTTTGAAATGTCGGCTATGGTCAGAGGTCAATTTTTTCATAACTCCGAATCGAGCGATAACATAGTTAAATAAAAAGAGGGTCATGGTAAGTGTCGTGTTATTGAACATTGGCATGGCCTCAGCCCATTTAGTGAAATAATTTCCTGCCACAATGATATACTTGTCATTACCAGCATATGAAGGTAGAAACTCCATAAAGTCAATGGCCCACTTGTATAATGGACCGACTAAGATGACAGGATGGAGGGGAGTGAGAGAAGCTCGTGCCTTTGGGGCAAAAAGTTGGAAGTTAGAACTGTGTTTAACTACTTCGATGTAATCACTGAAGAGGGAAGGAAAAAAATACCCAACGCACATGACTTTATGGGTGGTGGCCAAACCAGAGAGGTGGCTACCACAAGTGCCGCTATGGCATGCATTAAGGACTTGCTCATCTTCAACGCACGTGATACAATGACGGAGGATAGAATCAACACCACAACAACAGAGATCATCACCAATGAGAAGATAGCGAGGGGCTTGGTGTTATATACATCGTCGGGCATCACGATCAATATGGGGAGTGAACTCTTGGGTTCCCATATATGTAAGGATGTAGCCATACCTAGGGTCATCCAAAGTGATAATGGACAAGTGTTCATCTGGTAAATCATCATTAACCGTCAGATCTTTCGTACCAGTGGGAAATTCATAACTGAGTTCAGCAAGGTCTAAACCTTTCTTACTCTTGAGTGGGACAAATTCAAGATCAAAATCCTAAAGGATAAAAAACCGATGTGCATACTTTCCATTGATGATCTGTTTTCTCAATAGGAAATCCGTAGGGTTGGAATTGGTCACGACCTTGGTGGAATGTGTAATGATATAATGACAAAGTTTTTGGACCGAGAACACAACAACCATCACCAACTTCTCTTCATGCGAGTAGGACACAAGGGGGCCTACAAGGTTCTTACTGAAATAATATATAACATGTTTGTTTATGGTGTCATCTTCCTGGATAAGGACCCCAACGACTGAATTGGTGGAAGCTAAGATGTACAGGATGAAATCCCTTTAGAATTTAGGAGGACTAATCAAGGGAGAAGAAGTGAGAGCATGTTTCAGCGCATCAAAATACTGTTGAGCATGGTCATCCTAAACAAATAGAATGGAAGATCAAAGAAGTCTTAGAAACCCATGCATGGTGGTGGCATAGTCAGGGATGAACCAACAAAGAAAGTTGGCTTTGCCTTGGAGGCTTTGTAATTAGCGCAAGGTATGACGAATGGGAAGTTCAAGAATGGCTTGAAATTTAAGAGGGTCAAGCACGATACCATCTTTGGACACGATGAAGCCCAAGAGACCGCCAACAGGGACACAGAAGACACATTTCAATGAGTTGAGGCAGATATTATACTTGCAATATCGAAGGAAGATGGTATGCAAATCATGGATGTGTTGTGATCGCCACCTAGAATGAGCAGTGAGTTCGTCGAGGTGGCCAAGGATAAAATGAGCAAGATCATGGAAATAGTATGACATGGCCCACTGAAAAGTGGCTCCGGTATTCTTTAGGCCAAACGGCATGGCCCTATAAGCGAAATTTCATCACAGACTAATGAACGTAGTTTTTAACTAATCAGCATGATGGATAACTATCTAGTTGTATCCGGAAAACCCATCCATAAAGGATATAAGCTCATGTCTAGCACACTCATCTATGATCTGGTCAATGAACGATGTGGGGAAGTTGTCTTTGCAAAAAGCTTTGTTCAGGTCGCGAAAGTCAGTGCAGACACATATGGTGCCTTGTTTCTCGAGAACAGAAACCCAGTTAGATACCCAGGTGGTGTATTCAATGAGATAGATAAAATCAACTTTCTTGAGCTTGTTGATTTTGACTTTGATAGCCTCACATATGGAAGGATTAATGGGTCTCAACTTTTGATAGACAGGATTGGCATTGGGCCATGTATCGATATGGTATTCAACAATAGTGAGATTAAGTTTGGGCATATTTGAATAGGACCAGGCAAAAACATCACGGAATTCCTTGAATAGCTTAGTGTAAGCCTCAATTTCTTCTGGGGTACAATCTTCCCCTAAGGCGATGTTTTCTTCTATCCCTGGTTTATCATAAATGTTAATTTTAATGGTAGGAGAGATGTTGGCCATATTTCCTTCTTCGAAAACATTAGGTGTAGGAGTGGGATTTCTAAACCAATCAACCTCATCAGAGATGAAGTCTTTAGAATCCAAAGCATACTAGTCATGGGATTGCTACGGAGGAAATACGCATGGTGCTGCATATCATCCTGAGGAAAGTTAGGGGTGGTAATTTCTTCCATAATTTTTTCATCAGAATTAAAGATGGGAGGACTGGTAGAAGAAAGAGCACATGATGCGGTGGGGCTACCTGACACATCATCATGAGAGATATATTGGTTCACATACATATCTCTATAGAGGGTAGAAGAAGAGTTAGTAGATGAAACATCTACTAATTTTGAGCCCAACGAGATCAGTGAAGGAGGTTTAGTCAAAACACAAGGGAGTGCCCAGAGGGGTTTTCTGCCAAGGATCTCATGGATGATGATAGATAGAGGATAGTTGTTGAAGGCTTCTTCTTCTCGACATCGGGTGGAGGTATCATAATAGGTGGGGAAATTTCCTCTGGTTCGGCCTGAGCCAAATGCATGAGTAGAGGAGTAGAGGATCCACTACATTCAGCCTTGATTCTACAGACAACCTCAAGGGTGTCATAGAAATCCTCGAGACGGGGACAGAGGTGAAGATAGTGGCCATAAAGATCACACAAAGCACAAGGGTGATTCGTGCGTAATTTTTTTAGTTAGCTGAATCAGGTAAGGTAACATGGACCTCGATGATATTAGATTCGAGAAACATTGTGTTGACCACAGGTTTGAGGAGAGGAGGCTCAGGACAATTTTGGGTAGCATGCCCAACAACATCACACAAAGCACATGAAGGTGACTGCTTCAAAGGATTAGGAGGAGTAGGAGTTGTTTGGGCAGCCTTATCCTTAGGTTCCTTCTTTTTTGTTTTTCCCCCCTGACTAGATGATTTCATAATAGGAGTAGATTCTTGTTGAGGTGGCTAAGGCACTTAAGCAAAGTCAGGATTCGTAGCGACTAGTTGGACTGGGGTCAAAGCAGTATAAGGTTTAATCTTTCCAGGCCGTGTTTTGGCTAAGGGATCAATGTACCATACTAGGATGCATAGGATCAAATTAAAAAGGCTCAACATAGCCATAACAGGCATCGAAAAGACTCCAAAAGGGGGAGCGAGAAATGGTATCTGACCGGAGGGGTAATGGCCTAGAAGAATGGCTCCAAACTGGTTAAGGCTGGGGAGAACCATTCCTGTTTGAAAAGAAGTGTAAGAGACACCACTAGTGGGAGAAGGTCCTTGAAAAGAAGGCCCTGTAGGCTCTATCGAGTGACCACCAATAGGTTGTGGAGGCGTAGGCTGTTGGATGGTTGAACCAGACCGTTTACGGCTAGTCTGAGACAATTGCATCTCACAAAAGTTTGACGAGATTGTTAAAGGAATCCTTCGTCAAGTGTACGAAAAGGACCACTTTAGCTACGCATAACCACATCCCTAACAACAATAGAGGCTGCCAAACATCTTCAGATCTGCGATTAGTAAAAAATGCTGCAACAAACAGATCTATAAATGGAAAGACATTAAGCAGTAAAATAAAAGGGTTTGCTCCATGCATCCAACAGACAAGACAAGAACACGATTTTTGAAAGAATTTTTGTATTACAGGGCACCTGGGAGGAAAACAAGAAGGTGTATCCAGCTCTCCTCAATGGGATGGGTTCTTTGTAGTCCTCAGCACTTCAGATCTAAGCTTTCTCTCTCTTGTAGGTGTAGAAAACCCAATGCAAAAATGAAGCTCAATGGGAGCAAATGATGAGAAATGAGACCAAGTGTATAGATCCAGAGTGATCTAGTAGGCAACAAAAGGTGAGGAATGATGGGAAGAACCCTCCTATTTATAACAAAATATTGGGTCATTCTAGATCTTGGTGCATGATTAAAATAATGTTAACCAAATCTAGATCCACCTTTATGGAATATTTTATTATATTTGTTGGAGGGAAAGGGTGTTTGACTTGGGTCAAATCCCTCGATTAGTGAAAAATAAATAAATAAATGATTTATTTATCTTTTTAAGGAAGTGGTTGGAAGATAATCAAATAAATAATGATTTATTTGATTAATAGTGGGTGATTTGGTCATATTTAACAAGGAATATTATCTAAATAAGATTTAAATAATTATTCGTAGAAAATAATAAGATAACTAAGGGTTTATCTCATTAATTTCTTTGTTTTTGGGTTAAACATGACTGGGAATAATAATTAAATTATGGTTTAATTAATTATTCCATGAGGAAAATCAAACAAACATAGGTTTGTTTAATATTTCCTTTTGGGGTTTCCTGTTTGGACCATAAACAACCTAATAAATGTGGTTTATTAAGTTATTTAGCATAGTGAAGGCAATTTTACTGAGGGTAAAATTGGTCTTACATGGTGTACTTGGGTCCATCTAATGATGATAGGTTAGATGACCAAAAAATGGTGTAACAGATTGCCCCCCAGCGTGCGAGTGTCAGGAGAAAATCGTATGACCGAAGTACGTTGTAAGAACACAATCACTAGACAACAAAAGGGAAGTCAGAGAGAGAAAGGTGAGGTAGATAGTGTGCCGAAGGACTAGACCCTGAGGAGACGAGACTCGCAGGTGCAACAAGTCTCTTTTTATGAGAGGGTACCTGTGCTGAAGGCGGTGGGGGAGGCATACCTATGCCCGCCGAGACAAAGTACAAAAGAATAGTGTGTCCAGTAACCAAGGGACCGAACCATAAAGTACAGCTGGCATAAGCAGTAGCCAGATAAGAATACAATGAAGAGTCTCACATACATGCTGTGCCTGGGATAACAGCCAGGACTAGTACAATAATATCTGAGTACATGAGATAAATACAACCCAAATGCCCCCTGTAAATGGGGAAGGGCTCGCAAAATCTGACTGATACATGCAAATCAAAGAGGTGTTGTAAGTGGCTAAGGCCAACATCATCAAAATTTGGAGCGGCATCGAAGGCTGCAAAGAAGAGGTCATCCGGGCATGTGGGGGGCTACCTGCAGGGCCACCCCCTCATGAGGGTTGAGACATCTCACACATACCCGGGAATCATCAAGAGCTGCTGCTGGGTCACTGGACCGTCAAGTATACGAATCTCGATCATGCTGAAAGGAGCTGGAGAAACAATCAAGTCAAAGGAAAATGAGAGATCCCCCTGCCTGATCCAAGGCACCGAACAAGAGTGGAAGCTGGAACCAAGGTACACCGCCCTCTAGACCTGGCTTCTGGAATGAATGTGCTGATGTCGACAGAAGGAGGTCCGCCATAGGTGAGGCAATGAGAGATCCTCAACTAAGGCACGAGAGAAAAACAATAGAGCGACGGACAGACTGACACTAATGACGATAGTGGAAATGGGAAGGACTGAGTAGCGAATGGACGACTTCCCTTGTTAGAGCATAAAGAGCATGGATGACATGGCAGCGACTGACACAAGATCATAAGGGATAGGGGACAGTGGGACTGAAGGTCATAATGTGCAATGCAAGAGAGAGACCAAGCAATGAAGGATGGAGGGCTATAGTGGGGTGCAAAGGGACGTGGTATAAACTCCATGGATGCAATGATGACTCAACTTGGATGCTCTGAACAAGGGCGACTCGATGGTGCTGCCACACAGTAAAGGCCCCAATGGGGGACCATGGAAACATGAGTACAAGGTGGGAACTCATGACGAAAATCGACACGAACATGGACAAGTAAGGGAGCAATATGGTGCCCCAAGTACAAGTGTCGTAAGTGAGGAAATTCGATTTTAAGGAGCGGTGAAGTGACCCTTCTTGGAAAAAATGTGCCCAGGTGAAGTATCAAATCACCAAAAACTAACAGAAACCCATTTGAGAGCTCGGTGAGAGCTTTCCAGCGGTGCTGACGGTTCGTCGAACAGGGCTACGGTGTGGTCGCAGTAGTCGAAAGAAGAAACAATGGTTCTCTTTTAATAAGGCAGTTTTCCCTCCAAAATCATTCATTTGCTATTGTTGCTGTGGTGAATGTGGAGAGGAGAGAAGGCCCTAAATCTTGTGGCGAACGTAGCGGACACACCAACCGTTGGAATCGAGATCCGTCAGTTGGAGGTAAGAGGCCTAACCTTACTCTTGCATTTTGATGGATTACATCAGTGCTTTGAGGGTCCATAATCCTGTGAATACTTCATCTGTCACTGCTGTTTTTTGGGGGCAAAAAGTGCAATCCTGTGTATTTCCTGGAGGTCAAGTAAAAAGTGCGACTCCGTCTAGAAAACAGCGTAAAACTCGACCTAGGAGATGAGGGGTTTTGGTGTCGTTTTGCTACCGAAGCTGGGGTTTGCGTTTGGTTATGGTTTTCCCGATCCGTACGCCTCGACAAAATTGATGTGTTTGTGCAGGTATGGCAGAGTTACGGGTCAACTAGAGAGAGAGAGATCTGGAGACACTTCGGACAGAGATCCAGGCGGATCAGGGCGTCCGTCATGTATTGGCCAGATTTGGGGTTCTCAAGTTTGTGGAGAACCCATTGATGAGAGCAGGGGAACCGTTACTGGCCCGGATTATCAGTTATTGGGATCCAGATCAGGAGATCTTTGTGGTGCAGGGGCATAGGATCGAACTGACGGTCCAGGACGTATATTTTCTGACCGGTCTCCCGCCACTGGGGATGGTGGGAAACACACAGCCAGTGTTGCCGCGGGGGTGACATATCATGGAGTTCGTGGAACACCATTGTCGACCGGGTCTCCAATTCAAGGGGACTCGAATACCGACCGGGGATCTAGAGAGGCTAGACACCCGTGCAGTGGTCGCAGCTGTGCTGCGAATCCTGGGCAGCCAGGCGTTCCATCACATCACTGGGGGGCAGATGATGTTAGTGGAAAGTGTATTGGGTGGGACCTACTATGGGTGGGCCCAAATGCTGTTGGTGTCGCTAAAGCGACAGTTGTCACTATGCAGGCGGCAGGTGAACCATGACTGCTCATATGGGACTTTGTTGTTCGCCTTCTTCTTTGAGAAGATCCCAACCTTGAGGCCTCATGTACAGCTTCCAAATGGGGGCCCAAGGGAGCCCAGGATGCGCCGATGGGGACGGCTATTGTGCAGAGGAGGAGGAGGGGCGGTCGGGCGAGTATTTCGACCGGAGTTTTTTTGCCCATTGGGATCAGATGCCTGTTGAGCTAATTTATGTACCTAAACTAACACAATTATTTATTATCAATCCGGGTTGTTTATGCTTTGAGGCAAGATCACTATATGTGAAGATCAGATATAATCAACCTTGAAAGATAAGCTATTCAAAAACTGAAAGTAATACATTCTACAACTCTAACTCAATTAGTTTAAAAAGAGGGATAATATTGAAATGGTTCTTGACTCAAGAAATCCGCTTTCACCTCAATTACCACTTAATGAATTAGAGATTAAAACCAAGAACTTAAGATGGATAAATTATTAATGAAAGAAGCTCTTAACTTAAGAGACATGTAAAGTATTCCATTATAATTCATTCATCTTAATATCAACAATCTCAACAAGAAACTACTTGCACACAAACAAAAGAAAACAATCTTAATTCATCATTTTCATAGAAGGGATGCTCAACTTGATACATCTGTTTTTCCAACTTGATAAAGTGATGAATAAGCTATAAACTAATGACATCAATCATTATGCATGAATCATGAAGCAATCTGAAATAAAGCTTTGAAAAACCAGTTCTACAATCATCAAATTACAAGGAAATAAAACTAGTTAACAAGAAAGTGTACTTAGCTTGGAATGGGGGCCCTTCCACCCTTGCCTTGCACAGTTGATAAATGATCTCAGAAGCTTAACTTCAGTCACACATCCATAACATTGAACAGCAAAATGATAACAGCACAAGTCTTCAAATTAACTCCTCAATCCAAAAGTGTCACAATATAAAAGTATATAAGTCAATAATAATCCTAATACATAAGCCATCAAAGCTTTGGCTTTAAATAAGAAGTCTCATGAACAAACTGATCTATTTTTACTCAAACAAACCCATCTACTTCTCATCCACCTATCTAAGTCGAATTCATTATTCTTATCCCAAGAAATATGGCCAATCCCATAGAATCTCAAAACTGCCTTATTTCTATGGGATTTCTGAATGACTAGTCATGATTGACTAGAACTAAATGGGCCTAATAAAGCTTGTTCTGTTCGAACTAAGCATAGGTGGCTTAGTCCTAGTTGCCAAGCTGTTCATCCATGCATTCAATTCGTGCCCAAGTGTCCTGCAACCACATCAACCATATAGCTATTACGGGAATTTCTGAATCAGCCAATTTTGCACTAAAAATCAAACTTTCATAAAAACTTTAGAATTTGAAAATTAAAATTAAATACCTGAATAGATATCAAATATATGTCAAAATGGAATAAATGAATGGAAAATGGATGGAAAATAGATGGATTAATAAATTTCTTTGAGCAAAATAAGACCAAAACTAAGGCCCAACAATGTCCTTGTACATAGATGACTATCCCTATAGTGGGATGAGCTATTGTGGAGATCCGGACCTGCCACTTCCGCCTGGTCGAGTCTGGGGGCCCGATGGTAAGTGACAGATTGGTATTCTTGTATGGGCATGTTAAAGTATGTTGAATAGTAATGTAAGGTACTGATTCATGGACTTTTGGTATGCAGATATAGCACCGGTGAAACCGGCCGGATATATGGGACGACCGGCAGCGTCTGGAGCTACAGGGTCGAGAGCAGCGCAAAATGAGGATGCAGCTGCCCTACTGGAGGACATCCGATGTAGATGTGAACGGTTGTTGACCGGAGTATCAGAGCGCGGGTGGCAGGACTTAGACGACCAGTTCATAGAGCCATGTGTTGGTCTACCCTCGGAGTGGCGAGGTATCATGCGGTGCATGGCGATAGCCGGTCAGGCGATGCGTGATCTACAGGCTGCAGGGGCAGAGCCATTGGCTCGGGATCCTCCAGATAGTGATTAGGGGTGGGGCATGTGGTGCCCCCTATGATGTATGTAGGGGCAGATGGTGCCCCCAGTTTTTGAGTTTGTGTAACATGCTATGGGCATGTCATATGTATCAGAGTAGATGGACTCTTAAACACATGTTTTGCGACACATATATTATGGATATGCATTGTTATGGTTTTTTATGAATGTTATTGTCTTGAATGAAATGCATGTGATAAATTCCAGTCTAGAACTTGGTTTGCAATACTATCTACATAGTGATTCTGTTCTCGAGGGACATGATTGAAAGTTATGGTTTCAAATGCACGTATCAAGAGTTTCACTCGTAAATAGCGTCTAAACAGCACGGGGTTATGCACACGATAAACACCATTCAGTTGCATTACAAGAAGCAGGGAATCCAAACGAACGTGCAGATGGAGTACGCGATGCAAGAGGGCATCGGCTAAGAGACCATGCACTGCATCATATTCGGCCTGATTATTGGTGGCAGGACCAATGCAGACCCCGTTGGAGAGAACAAGGGCATGCAAGGGGGTGAAAATGGCCCAACCTGCCGCGGCTAGATTCTGGGAGTAACGACTTGCACCATCGGCGTAACCGATAAAGGGTGTGGACGGAGGGTCCTGCATAATGGTGTCACAAGACAACAAATGAATGGAAGATGTAGACGGACGACAGCGTGAGTGGACAGAAGGCATCGAGCGACAACTGCGGGAGGGGATGCAAGGGGCAGGATGACAATGACTCACATACAAGCTGGAGGGTTGTATATGAGGGCTATCGGAAGTATGGCGGGGACTCGGGCTGCGGAGGTCCACAGAGAGATGGGTGGAGGAATCCGGGGTATGGGTGGAAAAAAGGGGATCAGGCGAAATGACAGGGGAGGATGCAGGGGGACTGGGCTCCAGGGGTCTCGCAGAGGAGGATAGGTAAAGAATGGTCGAAGCAGATTCCGTCATCTGAACATCAGGGGGAGGGATGACGATGGGAGCGGGGGGATCCTCGGATTGGCCCGAAGCATACTGCGCGAGGATGGGAGAGGCGGATTGATTCTGTTCAACCTCGTACTCTCGAATGACCTCTAAAGAGGCGCGGTAATGCGTCAGGTGAGGACAATGGTGGGAGTAATGGCCATGGACACCGCACAAAGCGCAGGGTTTGTTGGTGTGGAGAGTCTTGGGGTTTTTGGGTACGGACGAAGAAGGAATGGAGGCTTCAGGGGCCGTAGACTCGGGGAACGCGAATTTAACCATGGGCTGGATACGGGGCAACTCGGGACAAGAATGGGTGGCATGACCGGCGACATCGCACAAGGCACAGGGCTTAGCGGGTGGGGGAGGGGCCGGGTCAGTCGTGGTGGTCTTATCTTTGGGTGCCCCCTTATGGGTTTTGTTTTTCTTCTCGGGAGACGTCACGACAGGAGAGGGATCCTGTGGAGGTGCTGGAGGCACAGTGGCAACGGGAGAAGCGAGGGGGACCGGTTGGACCGGTGTCAAAGCCATGTAGGGTTTGGGGTGACCAGGAGGGGTGGCGGCTGGAGGGTCAAGGTACCAGACCGGAATGCCCAAGGTCAGGTTAGGGAGAGAGAGGGTGGCCATGACGGGGACATAATATACTCCGGGAGGGGGAGCCAGGAAAGGGATCTGCCCAGCAGGGTAATGACCAGGAGGGACGGCTCCAAGATGGTTAAGGCCAGGGGGGACCGAGCCAGGAGGATAAAGGGGTTCAGGGATACCAGCTGCAGGAGGAGGGCCAGAAGGGGGAGGTCCAACCGGTGGAGAGGTATGGCTAGGAGCAGGTTGCGGGGGGCGGAGGGGAGGTTGCGGACTAGCCGAAGCAGGCCGTTTAAGGGTGGCCTGAGACGATTGCATCATGCAAACATTTGATAAGCTGGGATCAGTGATAGGAGGAGGAGGAAGACAAGGAAAAGTGCCAAGTAGGGAGGAGTCCTTGTAAACGCCGGGGGAGACACTGGTCAAGGAATCGACGGTTTGCTTGTTGGCTACAGAAGAGATGGTTGTCTCAGGTGAGGCCTGAGAGGGGGGCTCATGATATGTCAACTGGTCAATGGTGACTATCTTTCCATTATGGGGAAAAGACATCTTGCGAAATACCGCGGATGGGACAGCAGACATAGCATAGGTGTAGCTTCGCCCCAAAAGAATGTTGTAGTCTAGCGGGCCGTCAATGACTTCGACGTCAACGCAAACAGTCTTACCGGCGAGGGTGATAGGGCAATTACGAAACAAGCCAATGGGCTGGGAGGCATGACCATCCCACGCTCTAAGGGTGATCGTGGAAGGGGCCAGCTCAGGGGATCCGAGTTGCTTCCAAACCGAAGCGGACATCACGCAGGTGGATGCCCCCTCGTCAATTATACACCGGGAAATGATGGCGTTCCGTATCTTGACTGGGATTTGGAAGGCAACGGAAGGAGGGAGGGGAGGGTGATCTGATTGGGTGGCGTCGAAAACAATCATTTGGTCGTCAGCAGGATCTACAGCGCCCATGGCAGATAGTAGAGCCTTCTTTTGAGAAGGGCACGACTGGAGGAGTTCCAGTGTGGAAATGGCCGTGGGTGACTGCGCCAAATCATCTACTATGCTATACGATTGAGCGGCTCGGCTGGAAGCAGCATTTCGGCGTAATGGTCCCTTTGGAATCTTTGGATGAACCTCAACTTTGGGTTGAGGGATGTGTAAGGGGCCACTGGATGTCGAAAGAGGCTCTGTAGAACCTGAAGAGGGAGGCTCGGGCGCAGACGGAGCAGGAGGCTTGGGGTACTGGCGAGACCGAGTTTGAAGGTGTAGGTCGACGGTTGGGGTAGGATCGGAGTGCATCATAAGGATCTGGTAATCAGATGAACCAGAAATGGAAGGGGGGGCGGCTACCTGGCTGTCGGGCGGTTGGGTAGCCACAAATACTTGTTGAGGGAAAGGATCAGAAAACACAGCTGGCTGGGTAGTGGCCACATTAGGAGGAGCATGAGGGGAAGCGTGTTGTCCGCGCAATGTGGCTTGAGACTCCCACATCTGCCGCATCTGGGGTAAGAGGGGACAATCGTGGGTGTAATGACCATAAACACCGCAACACGAACAGGGCTTGTTGGTGCGAAGTGGCCTGTCCGGCTTGGGCTGACTGCCCTGTTGCTGGTTGCCCGTGTTAGGGTCCACACCGGAATTGGGTCCTTGGGTACCAGGGGCAGATTGGTTTTGGTTGCCTCTCCGCCTTCTTTGAGAAGAAGGGGGATTAGTCGCGCCCTGCTGTGCAAATACTTGCCCTGGAGGGGGCTGTAGGTGCTGGTGCTGGGGTTGAGGAGGCAAGGGAGGAGGAAGCGCATATGCTGGAGGAGCTGGCGCACCAGGCTGTGGATAAGGGTAATGGGTGGGTTGGGCAACATTGGGGTAAGCAAGAGGTTGGGAAAAAGGAGGAGGCATGCCGTATCCTGGATACATGCTACCGGGAGGGGGAAGAGTGCCGGAGGAGCTGGCCCCTCCCTGAGGGAGACCATAGCCCATAGGAGGTGGAGCGTATGGATGGGAAAGGGCTCCAACGATACCGTCGGCGGAATGAGATGCCCCCGGGGCGTTAGCGCCACCGGGCCTGGGGATGTCAGGAAGAACGGTATAAACATAACTAGATTGAGCGTAGATCAAGTCATATTTCAAAGCTATTTGGAGGGCGGCTTCTTCAGTTTCAGGAAAATGAGAGGCGACATCTTTGCCGATGGGAGCGGGAAGGGTGCGCAGGAACCGGTCCATGTAAACCCGATCTTCGAAGGGAGGGGCTCGACATAAGCTCAGTCTTCGCCGCCATTCCTGAACATGGGCGGAAAGGCGTGTTGAAGAGGCTTGCTTAAAGGAAGTCAAGAGCTCTGTGCCAGTATCGTATCGGAGAGGGAGCTGGAAGTACGACAAAAAGGCTTGGGCAAGAGTCTCAAAGGTGGTATGGGTAGAGGTGGCTTGTTCAACATACCATTTAGAAGCTTTGCCGGTAAGCGTGCGTTGGAAAAAACGAAGACGGATGAAGTCATCGGTAACGGAATTGGAGGAACACCACATATGGAAAGATCGGACATGATTGGTTGGATCTTCTCCATTAAGGCCCTCAAACTTAGGGATGTCTGAGGGGAGCTTGGTTGGCATAGCGGGCCAGTTAGCATTGTGGTGAATGGGGTCATTGATCAACTGATGGAAATCGGGGAGGCTGAGGCCTGCAATGTACGACAGCACAGGGGTGGCCGGGGTAGTTCTTGTGGCGGTTCCGCTAGTAGTAGGGCCGGCATTGGGGCCGGGAGAACCACTAGCGTTAGGCCCTGGACCAGACATGGTGAAGGGGGCAGGAGAACCGGGAGGAGAAGGAGGACCCGAGGAATCAGGGGAGGAGTCGGAGTGCGGACTCGAAGGTGGACTGGCTCGACGACGGCGGTGCGGAGCAGGTCGATCAACCGGAAACTGAGGGTGAAGGCCAAGAAGTCTTCGGGAACGGCGCCTTGGGGGCGCAATGATGACAGGAAGAAGGAAACCGACAAGGGCAGAAAGGGACAGAATCAAGGAAGGTCAAGGGCAGATAAGGTGCGGTGACAATTGATTTTAGAGTCTTTGCCAGGCGGTGTTAACCAGGCGCTTCTTCACTTAGGGTCAGTGTGTGGCGTGCGTTAATTTTAATTTTTAAACCCTTTTCGTTTTGAGAGCAAGAAAAAGTGTGCTGCGTAACTGAAAAGAAATATGCATAGAACAATATAGATTGCTGAAAAGACAGAACATTTAACAGCTAACAATGCATCAATCTAACCCAAAGAGGCGGGCCTCTCAAAACTACTCTAAAAGAGGGCAAAAATCAAGTCAAAACACACATAAGAAGAGCTCGACAGATCTAGGGTCAAAAGGGACAGGGATCTGGAGAATAAGGCTGCAGGAAAGGGGTGCAGATCACAGCCAAGAGACAGAGGCAAGGTGGCTGGAAAAGGGAAGGAAATCAGCAAAAACCGGAGGGGGTGAGGCGGAGGCCGTCAAAGGAGGTCCAAACAAAACGACAAGAGGTGATTTGAAAGGAAAAGAGGCTGATTTCAATGGATCTGAAAGGGAGGTAACAGATCTGGAAAAGAGGGGGCTGAAGCTCTGAAAAACCGACGGCTGAAACAGCTAAAACTCTTCCACAAAAAGTGGAGGGTACTAAATCCCTAAGGGGCTGGGTTCCCACTTAGATGAGTAAAAACATATCAGATCTTGGTCAAGGCGGTGAGACGGAAGACGGAAAGACACGACGAAGGCTGGCGGCGGAGACGAGAAAAATTGCGAGAAAAATCTTTGGAAAAGGCGGTCGCGAGTTTACGACGCAGTACGAGTGCGGGTCGCGAGAAAACGAGGCTGAAAAGTCCGACACCGGAGGTCCGAATTCGCGAGGTTTAGGGCCAAAAGTGCGACCCCCCTGTTCCGGTTGTCTCGGCGGCAGATTTTCAGAAAAGTTGCCGTCTCAGTTGCGGCTGGTGTCGCTTACCTGCGCAATAGGGCCAGAAACACACGGAAGTTAGAAATTTTAAGTTTTTAGGGGTTTATGTGAGAAAAATGACATAAAAAGAGGAAAACTAAGCAGCTGAAAAGAAGCCCTAGGGCCTGAAGTAGCTGGATATGCAGGAATATGAAAAACGACAGCGGTCGTAATTTAAAACCCGTGTGGAGTCGCCATTTGTTAGTATGAATTCTTCGTCAAAGTGTACGAAAAAGAACCACTTTAGCTACGCATAACTAATAGCCCTAACAACAATAGAGGCTGCCAAACATCTTCAGATCTGCAATTAGTAGTTAAAATGCTGCAACAAACAGATCTATGAATGGAAAGACATTAAGCAGTAAAGTAAAGAGTTTGCTCCATGCATCCAACAGACAAGACAAGAACACGATTTTTGAATGAATTTTTATATTACAGGGCACCTGGGAGGAAACAAGAAGGTGTATCCGGATCTCCTCAATGGGATGGGTTCTTTGTAGTCCTCAGCACTTCAGATCTAAGCTTTCTCTCTCTTGTAGATGTAGAAAAACCCAATGTAGAAGGTAGAGCTCAATGGGAGCACAATGGCAGAAATGAGACCAAGTGTATAGATCCAGGGTGATCTAATATGCAACAAAAGGTGAAGAATGAAGGGGAAAACCCTCCTATTTATAACAAAATATTGGGTCATTCTAGATCTTGGTGCATGATTAAAATAATGTTAACTAAATCTAGATCCACCTCTATGGAATATTTTATTATTATTTGTTGGAGGGAAAGGGTGTTTGACTTGGGTCAAATCCCTTGATTAGTGAAAAATAAATAAATAAATGATTTATTTATCTTTTTAAGGAAGTGGTTGGAAGATAATCAAATAAATAATGATTTGCTTGATTAATAGTGGGTGATTTGGTCATATTTAACAAGGAATATTATCTAAATAAGATTTAAATAACTATTCCTAGAAAATAATAAGATAACTAAGGGTTTATCTCATTAATTTCTTTGTTTTTGGGTTAAACATGATTGGGAATAATAATTAAATTATGGTTTAATTAATTATTCCATGAGGAAAATCAAACAAATATAGGTTTGTTTAATATTTCCTTTTGGGATTTCTGTTTTAACATAGTAGAAGCGGATTTTACTTAGGGTAAAGCGGGTCTTACATGGTGTACTTGGGTCCATATAATGATAATAGGTTAGATGACCAAAAAATGGTGTAACATGTGGTATAACACGACATAGACCTTCTCCACGCACACCTCAGCAAAATGGAGTTGCAGAAAGAATGAATAGAACACTGATGGAAAAGGCAAGAAGCATGCTCAGTGGTACTGGGTTAGGACAAGAATTCTGGGCAGAGGCAGTGGAGACTGCATGTTACTTAGTTAACATATCACCTTCATCGGCGTTGGAGGATAAGACTCCACATGAGGTATGGACTGGTAAGAAACCCTCTCTTTCACATCTAAGGGTATTTGGATGTGATTCATATGTACATGTTCCAAAGGAGAAAAGGACCAAGTTGGATAATAAATCTGAAAGGTGCATCTTTATTGGGTATAAGGATGGTTTAAAGGGTTACAAGCTTTGGAACCCGAAAACAAGGAAGGTTGTGTATAGCCGAGATGTGGTGTTTAGAGAGGTGAAAGATGTTGTTAAACATGAAGTCCTACCAAAGGAACCTGAGAATATATATTTTGAACTAAAGGAGGATGAATCAAACTCTACAACAAAAGAAGACTTAGAAGAGGAAGAGCCACAAAATCCAGCTGTGAGAATATCAGCTCGAGAAAGAAGACAACCAGAAAGGTATAGTCCATTTGCTTTCTGTTCAAATTTTTCTTTAACTATAACTGATGATGATCCCAGAACCATCAGGGAGGCAGTATATTCAGAAGATGGAAAACTCTAGAAGGAGGCCATGGTTGATGAAATGGCCTGCTTGCATAAAAATGAGGCATGGGATCTAGTGGAGTTGCCGGCTGGAAGGAAGCCCATTGGGAGAAAATGGGTGTTTAAGAAGAAGATGGATGTAGAAGGCAAGGTGGAGAAATAAAAATCTCGATTAGTAGCAAAAGGTTATTCCTAGGTTCAGGAATTGATTTTGTTGATATTTTTTCTCTTTTTGCCAAGGTTACTTCTATTAGACTACTTTTATCTGTTGCTGTTGCATTTGATTTTGAGGTAGAAAAGATGGATGTGAAGACAACATTTCTTCACGGGGTTCTGGAAGAGGAGATCTACATGAAGCAACCTGAAGGCTTTATGGTGGAGGGTAAGAAAGAACTGGTATGCAGGTTAAAGAAGTCTATGTATGGGTTAAAACAATCACTAAGGATGTGGTATCATAAATTTGATACCTATATACGGGGACTTGGCTTCACCAAAAGCAAGGAGGATCACTGTGTTTATTTTAAATTAATTGGTGACTGTGTTATTTATTTGGTCTCGTATGTGGATTATATGCTATTGATTGGAAATGACAAAGAAATTATCCAAGATTTGAAGACCCAAATGTTCTCCAAATTCGACATGAAGGATATTGGTTCTGCAAACTATATTTTGGGCATGGAAATTAAGAGAGATTAGGCAAAGAGGAAGCTCTCGTTAAACTAGAGGAAGTATGTTGAGACTATATTGCAGAGGTTCAATATGCAGGATAGTAAACTAGTGAATGTTCCGATTCTTGTAGGTGTAAAGTTGTCTGCTAAATAGTGTCCCAAGACACAAGAAGAAGAGGAGGATATGTCCCGTGTTCCATATGCAAGTGCAGTGTGTAGCCTGATGTATGCAATGTTCTGTACTAGACCAGACATTGCACATGCAGTGGGAGTATTGAGCAGGTTTATGTAAAACCCAGGGAAGGAGCATTGGACAACAGTGAAGCGGGTTTTCAGATATTTATGTGGCAGTAGTGATTATGGCTTGTGCTACCAGGGAAGACCAGGATTGGAAAGAGTGTTGGATATCCATGGTTTTGTTGATGCAAACTGGGCTGGAGATCTGGACCAAAGAAGATCTACAAGTTTGTATGTGTTTAGCCTATTTGGAGGTGCAGTCAGTTAGATGAGTAAAAGACAGTCTGTAGTGGCTCTTTCAACTACAGAGGCAGAATACATGGTAGCCACTCATGCAAGCAAGGAAGCAGTTTGGTTGCAGAGATTGTGTTCAAGTATGGGTTGGTGCAACAAGCTATAAGGATAGACTGTGATAGCCAAAGTGCAATTTTCTTGGCTAGGAACCCTGCTTATCATTCAAAGACAAAGCACATTGATGTTCAATATCACTTTGTGAGATATATGGTTGAGGCTAAAAGGGTGTTGCTGGTAAAGGTGGACACTTTGAAGAATGTTGCAGATGCAATGATGAAGTCTGTGAGCACTTAGAATTTCTCTTGGTGTAGAGAAACAATGGGTGTTGCAGAGCTAGGCTAATGACTAATCTCTCTTGTGGCCCCCTGCGGAAAGAAAACAACAAGTGGGATAATGTTGGGTATGTGTTATATTCTTTCCACAACTAGTCACGCACGGGGGGGTGATAGACCTCCCTGTACGTTGCGCCAAGCGAAGTAGGGGGGGCGACAGCCCCCCCTGTTCGGGGTCTGGGGCAGCGCCCCGAGAATTTTTTTTTGGTTGTTATTTTTCGATGGGCGGACCCACCCATAGTTTTGTGCATGGGTTTGCACATGGTTTTGGGGCATGATGGTTTTCGGCCCCTGGTATTTTGTAGATCTAGTCAAGGGAAATACGGTTATGTTCTAATCCAGGGTTAATGGATTGGGGTTTATTTATGCTTCGACATGTATATATACGTGTTGTAACACTAAAAGGAATATAATGAAAAATCAAGCTGGTCGTCTCGATTTGGGATCTAGGGGAAAATCTCTGTGTATATATGTTTTATGTTTTATGCTCTTGCTATTGTTTATTTTTTGTTTTTAAGATTCATTTGCAGATAATTTTTGTACAGGGTTAAAACCTACATGGTGATGGTCATTGTTGCATTGGTGTTCAGTCTTGTAGAATCTGATGATGTTGTTGTCAGGATGTGTTCATCGTGAATGCATGTTGGTTGAATAGGAATTGTTGTTCATGATTTTTGTCTATGTGGATATATGCTTGTCCTTTTATGGTTGTGACTGTGATGCATAAGGTCATGATATGCAGTTGGTGTTGTCATTCATGATGTTTATATATTGATTATTATTATGATTATACATGTATCATGCTAATTTGGTTGATATTGCAGATGAGATATCCTCCCCTGAACTTCGCTAAGGTATGTTGATTATTTTTATATTTTGGTTTATTCGACATGACATACTTTCAGGAATAAGTTCAAAGATGACTAGCAAGATGGTAGAATAGATTTCACGAGATTCTCCCTATAGATCCGATGAGAAACATGGTGATAGGTACTCTCCAGATATAACAAGCACTTTGAGAATTTTGAAGGCATAAATAAAAGTTACAAGGCTGAAAATGACAGGACCATTCAGACATAGGAGAAGAAAGCAGAGGTTAATGTCATCATCCTTCAAAGTCTATAGATCTATAGAGATAGGTACTGCTTAGGATCAATCATGGATAGGAGGACAAGACGAATGGAGCATATGGCACCTGAAGGGAACAAGACCTCAGGATGCAAGAGAGAAGGATAATGTTGTTCCTTACAATAAGTTCAATGTCATTGGACAAGGACATGGGTTACATCCTAGAGGGAAGTAGAATAACAGTGATGGTAAGGGACAATCATAGTGTTGGGTATGTGGAAAGGATCATCTCAAGAGGGATTTATTGTCATATCAGGGTGGTAGGACTCATATCTATAGTTCACAAGAGGCACAAATAGTTTGGGATGTTGGGAAGAACATTCCTCGTATCTATGCAACATTAGATAGCAGGTAGGTTGAT
Source organism: Pinus albicaulis (assembly GCA_034641835.2). Taxonomy (NCBI): domain Eukaryota; kingdom Viridiplantae; phylum Streptophyta; class Pinopsida; order Pinales; family Pinaceae; genus Pinus; species Pinus albicaulis. Next base: position 30,115 of record JAXQQM020063773.1, on the reverse strand, counting down.
CACGGCGCCCATTATCGAGATGGACCATAAGATTTGTGATCAAGTTATTTATATTTTGATTGACCCTGGATCTAATTATAGTTATGTTAATATTGAATTGGTGGATAAGTGTGGTTTGAAAAAATAAGTGCATGCATATTGCTAGTTAGTGTAATTGGATACAAGTACGAAGAAAAGAGTTCATCATTGGGTAAGACCTTGTGTGTTTTAGTTGAATGGTATGCCTATATCAACACATATGAATGTGCTTCCATTAAAATCATATAGTGTGCTTCGACTGGGTATGGATTGGTTGTACCTTTATAGGTCTAAGGTGTATTGCTATGATAAGACTATTAATTTCTTGGATGACAATGGGGAACATAGAATCTTACAGGGTAAAAAGAAGGCAACATCAGTTGGAATGGTCACAACAATGCAGAAAAAGCACAATCGCAGGACATGGTGTGTGTTATTTGCAGTGCATATCTCTAGTGGTAAATGTAAGGATGTTGAGGATGCGAAGGTCTTGAACAGGTATCCGGTTTTAAAGTAGTTTTAGGATGTATTCCCCACAAGTATTTCATAGTTTCTGCCTCATAGAGAAGTGGCATTTTATATTGAGTTGGTACCAGGGGAAATGCTAACATCAAAGGCACCTTATAGGATGAGCACACCAGAGCTAGTCGAATTTAAGTTGAAGTTGAAGGAAATTATTTACAAGGGATATATTACGCCAAGTGTATCGTTCCGGGGCACACCAGTATTTTTTGTGAAGAAGAAGGATGGCACTCTCAAGCTATGCATAAATTATAGGCAGTTCAACAAGGTAAAAATCAAGAACAAATATATGTTTCTGAGGATTGATGAATTGTTTGATAAATTGAAGGGATCAAAAGTGTTCTTGAATATTGATTTGATATCAAGATATCATTGGGTATGCATAAAATAAGAGGACATCTACAAGACTCGTTTCCGAACCTTACGATTTTATTGTAGTTCCATTTGGTTTGAATAATTCTCCAACTATTTTTATATACGTGATTGATGAATAGTGTGTTGCGTCCATATATGGAAAAGTTTGTAATTGCGTTTATTGGTGATATATTGATATATTATAAGAATGAGGAAGAGCATGCAAAAATTTAGCAACAATGTTGAGGTTGCTAAGAGAGCATCAATTGTATTCCCATCTTAGAAAATGTAGTTTATTTTAGACAAAGGTACATTACTTGGGGCATGTTTTCTCCAAGCAAGGTATAACAATGGATCCATAAAAGATAAAGGGTATCATGGAATGGGAAACTCCTAGGAATGTGGATGAGGTAAGGTCATTTATGGGGCTGGAAGTTTACTACAAGAGGTTCATCAAGAGATTCTCGCATATTTCCTATCCTATCACATAGTTGGAAAGGAAATATAAGAAATTTGAATGGACAGAGGAATGTGTAGCAAGTTTTGAGCAGTTGAAGCAATTGTTGAAAAATTCTTTAATTCTCAAGATTTCCGATCTAGATAAAGAGTTTGTGGTGTGAACAGATGATTACAAGAGAGGTCTTGGTGGAGTCCTTATGTATGAGGGACAAGTGGTATGTTATGAATCAAGGAAAATGATTGAGTAAGAGAAAAATTATGTGACACATGATCTTGAGTTGGAAGTGATCATCCATGATTTGAAGATGTGGAGACACTATCTTATTGGCATGTGGTTCATCCTGATGAGTGATCACAATGGATTGAGGTACTTATTTTATCAAACAAATCTGAATGCCATGAAAGCTAGATGGTTTCCGATGATCAGTGAGTTTGAATTTGAGATCACACATATCAAGGGTAAATAAAATAGGGTTTCATACACTCTTAGTAGAAGAGTGCAAGTGAATCATATAGCAACTTTGAGTTCTTATGGGATAGATTCACAGGATCATATCTTATAGGCAAGACAACAAGATGACCATTACAGGGATATTAGGCACATGTATAGTAGGGTACATGTGATCAAGATGCGAACTATCATATCATAGCTGATGGTTTGGTCATATTTAGGGACAAGATCTATGTGCAGGATGACAATGATATCAAGAATATTATCTTGAGATAGTTTCATGTCACTCTGTATTTAGGTCATCCAGGAAATAAAAAAACATTGACAACAGTGAATAAGTTTTACTACTGGTCGAATATGAAGAAGGAAGTGGCAGAGTTTATGGCTATATGTTTGGATTTTAAATAGGTAAAATAAGAGTACAAGCATACATGTAGTTTGTTACACCCTATTCCGATTCTGGAGTGGAAATAGGAGGTAATTTCTATATATTTCATTACAGTGTTTTTGAGGACATATAGACAACATGATTCTATCATGGTTGTGGTGGACAAGTTGAAAACAGTAGCACACTTCATTCCGGTGAAGTATACATATTCAATTAGAGATGTAACACATGTATTCATTAGAGGTGTAGTGAGGTTGCACGATGTACTGAACAATATTGTGTCAGAAAAAGATGCTAAGTTCCCTTCTAGGTTCTGGAAATATTTATTTGTAGGTTTGGGTACAAATTTGACATTCAAAACAACTCATCATCCATAGACATATGAACAAACAAAGAGTGTGAATAAGATTTTAGAGGACATGTCGAGAATGTATGTTATGCATCAACAACGGAAGTGGGAAGAATATGTACCTCTGGTTGAGTTTGCTTACAACAATGGGTATCAATATCCACTAAGGATCAGTCCATTTGAGGCACTCCATCAGAAGAATTGTAACACTCCCATCAGTTGGAGTGATCTAGTGAATAGGGTGTTAATAGGACATATATGTTGGAAGAGATGGACTAGGAAATGCAGGTTATCGAGAAGAATCTAAAGGCAACACAAGATAGAGAAAATAGTTATGCGGATCAAAACATGGAATTTAATGAGTTTCAAGTTAGGGATCATGTGTACTTGCACATCAAGCCAAAGAATATTTCCTTGAGGATTGGGTCACGTGCGAAGTTAGCGCCTTAGTATTTAGGGAATTTTGAGATCCTCTAGAGGATTGGACCAGTGGCCTACATACTTGCACTTCCTCCGACAGTGAAATTCCATGATGTTTTCCATGTTTTATTACTTAAAATATATGTAAAGGATGTTGATCATGTTATTGATTGGTATCCATTGTAGGTGGAACCAAAAGGAGAATTCCAACCGAAACCTTAGTGTATCCGATTGAGACAAATGCGTTTTGGTATATGTATATATGTATATGGATGTAAATACCGCCATGAGTTGTGTTATAAAGCTCCAATAAGTGGTATGGTCGTTATGTTGTCACGATTGTCATGTTGGTTATGTTTTCAATAGGTTTTTCATTGAAAATACTGCAACAAGTTAAGTTATAAAGCTCCATAAGAAGTATGTTTTGGATTGTTAGCAATATTGTTGGTGGTAGGTGTCATTGAACACTGAGAACGGTGTTCCCCTAAGGGGGAGGGGTTTGTAACAACCCCAGGTTAAAAATACAAGTAATAAAGTTGATAAATGAAAAATAAGACCAGGTCATGGGACATATTCCAAGCTGAATGTTGAGAAAAACATCCTAGTGTGGGTGTTCATTTGTTTTATTATGGCTAAAGGAAATTGGAAAAGGAAATGTCAAAGCCTTTGGAAAGGAAAGAGACATTAATTGGCATATTATTGATGAAAATAATGGAAATTAGGAAAATTAAGGTGAAAGGTCATAGGTTGCATGTGAGGAGGAAAATTAAGGAAAATAAGGGAAAATTGAAGAAATTAGAGGCCTTTCTGCCTCATTGATAAAAAGGCTTCCGAGGATCAATTCACAAATTTTTGTCAGTTCAATTTTGGAGCTCTCTCTCTCTCTCACATACTCTTACACACTTAGAGTATTCTTGGAGCACTCTTCCATTGGAGCAAGGAAAGAAAAAGAAAGAAAAAGAAGGAAAATGGAAGCAAAGATCAAGCAAGGTGGAGTTGGATCAAGCTGCTAAAACAATATTACTTACATGTATCGAGTTTCATGTATGATTTACTTGCTAGTATTGGCATGCATGGTACAATCATGTGTGTATTTGGTTATCTTGCTGTCATTGGCATGGATTTTCCAGGTGTGATAGTGGTTTTCATCCTGTTAGTATCTATGAGTCATCAATGATCAAATGTACTCTTTCAATGTAAGTTGATAGGGTCGTAGGTCAAATTGTTATGGTTTCAAATGAATTTTCAAATAAAATTTGATCATTGGTTAGTGTCTAGGGTTTTATTACTGCTCCCACCATATTCAAGGTCAAAAAATGCCATCCTATTCATGTTATCACTCCTTGTGATAGGCCATCAATAAAGTGTCTTGGTCATCAATTTTGTCATCAAATCATGATTATGCGTACTACAAGGTTCAAAGGTCCAAATCATAAGTTTCATAAATGCATTTGATGTCATCATTAGGTCAAGTCATCAAAAAAGTCATAAAGAGTCATGTCATCACCGAGGTGATAATCATGGGAGCTAGTAATTAGAGAAAAAGTGTTCAAAATATTTCAAAGGTACATTTCAATCTTCATGGAGATGTAACCTTGCCTAAAAAAGTGATAAATCTGCAGTACACTAATAAGTGTGATAAATCTACTGCAGTACACTATCCTATCATTTCATTTTTGAAAAATTCCATGTGATGTCACTCCATGAACAAAGAAAAAATCGACTTATGAGCTATAAGAATACCATACAAGCATTCTAATTCTTCATTTCACCTTCATTGAGCACCTCTCTACCATCGAGTTTCATGCCAGCAACCAGGGCATCAAAATTCCTCCCAAAAGCACTTCCTTACCTCCCACGCTGCGCTTCTAGCTCCTATGTTGCGCTTTCGAATTTGCGGGCCAAGAAAGCATCAAAGGGGTTCCTTTTAGCATTTCACAGGTTCTAGAGTCTCCTTGGCAAGTAAGTATAAATTTGTTACCTTTCTTATGCATCATTCTTCTTAGAAAACTTAGTGAAATCCCTCTTTTAGGATTTCGTTGCACTTTTTGTTTCTATTTGTTTTTGATTCATTACAGTGGTAAAAAACCTAGATCTTATACTCTATCACCCTCAACCACCTTTGTTGAGTCTCAAAAATGTTTCCCATATTCATACATATTCCCATTATGTCATAACCATTTAACTCTCATTTTATACTATCTGACCTAAAACTCTACATCAAATAACCATTTTCATAAATATATGGGTTATTATCCTTTTCTTCCAAAGTTATTTATTTTATGTGTTTAAAGTGAATTTATGATTAGAAACTAGAAAATTATAACATAGTTTCATATATCTATATATATATGTGTTATGAGTTTTGTGACATGTGCAGGTCAAAAGGAAGCTTCTAAAAGACCTTTATGTGGCCTCCCAAAACCAAATTTGAATTTGGTTGGAGAAGATTATGGGATCAAGAGGATATGTGTCTCACTTCCTTGTTGTATTGAAACTCTAGGAGGATATGTGTCTCACTCCTCAAGTTGTGTTAAAACTCTAGAAAGACATCTGTCTTATCATTTCCTATTTTGATTGTAACTCTAGAGATGGAGGGAGAGATTCATGGACTCCCATTAATAAGATGTCTCCTCATATTTTGTATAAATAGGAGAAGCTTTCTCCTATCATAGGTAATGAGAAAGTAAGGAAAAAGTAGTAGAGAAGTCTTTTGTAATAGAGTTCAAGATGGAATGGGATGTAAATTTGTGAGTTCTTTTTAATAGAGAAATTCAGTTCTTTGATGCTGTTTTGATTACAACTTCAAGGAGCTAAGAACTACACCAAATTGGTAGCAGAGGGCCCCTGCTATCCAAGGAGGCTTTTTACATGTTTTCTAGATAAGTTTCTTTCAATTCTGTTTTGTCATATTTCCTTACTTAGATTGCTTTATGAAATCATAGCTTTTAGCATAATTTTTCATGGCAGCCCGGGAATTTGCATATCTTTTGACTAATGACATGGAATCAATATTGTTATGCTGCTAATTTACTTTTTGTTTAATTCCAGTACTGCTTTGTTTATTTCAGTCTTGCACATTTGCTTCAGTGGTTAGATTTAGATATATTAAATTGCTCATGTCATTTTCAGTTACCTCCGAAAGCCACAACTGGACTGATGGTGAGGGATTGTATTATGAAATGTGTAGTTTGATATTAGTTTACTTTATGAGTTAGATATATCAAATTGTTCATGTCATTTTCAGTTACCTCCGAAAGCCACAGCTGGACTGATGGTGAGGGATTGAAGTATGAATGTATAGTTTGATATTAGTTTACTTTATGCAAGTTAGATATATTAAATTTCTCATGACATCTTCAGTTACCTCCGAAAGCCACGGCTGGACTGATGGTGAGGGATTGAATTATGAATGTGTAGTTTGATATTAGTTTCTTTACGCAAAATTAGATATCATGTTACTCAAGTTGTTTATGGTTACTTCCGAAAATCATAGCGGACTAATGATGAGGGATCGGAAGACAAGTTGATGTAATTTGATTTAGATTTACTTTATTGCAACTTTTGGATTTCTTTCAGCATAGTTTCTTTTGTGTTTAGACAACAACAAGAATAGTTTGGTTTCATGCTCACTAGTTCACTGTTTTGATTTATTAGATTAGCAGCACCTTTTTCATTTCAGTAGCACATTTTCATTTCCTTTCAAGTTTTGTCATTGTATGTTTCAAATTTCTTTTTCAGTTTCAAGTTGGTAAATCATTATAAAGGACATCATTGCCTTGAATATCCATAACCATACTTGTCTTTTATAATTTTATAAAAATCCAAAAACGACAAAAAGTAAGAGATAGGTTATCTTGCACATATAGTGCGCCACACTTCGTCAGCTTACGAATCCCTGGTTGATAATTTATGTTAGCAATTTAGGACACACTAAATTGACCAAACATTTTGGCGCCGTTGCCGGGGAAGTGTAACTAGGTAACCTTATTTCTTACATCTAAAAAAAAAATTTAATAATTCTTGAGTATGCTCTCCTCCTGCACTTTGTGTGATCTGGAGGATCAGAAAAATGATTGTTATGTAAAAAAAAATTAATAATTCTTAAGTATGCTCTCCTCCTGCACTTTGTGTGATCTGGAGGATCAGAAAAAGAATTGTTATGTGAAAAAAAAAAGGGAGACAAAATAAAACTTCACCATTTCAATTGATTCAACAATTTAAAAAAAAATAAAATTGTTTTCATGAAAAACTTTGATTTCAATAAATTGTTTTGTTTAATGAATATATATGTGTATTTTTAAATTTTTAAAAATATAACATACATAATTTTATTAAACAAATCAATTAAAAAAAAAAAATGAAAAAAAAATAAAAAAATAAAAAAATTAAATTGTTTTGTTACTAAGATATATATATGTATATTTTGTATTTTCGAAAATATATATATAATTTTAATAACAAATCATTTAAAAAAAAAAATTCAATAAACTGTTTTGTTTAGTAAATTACATATGTCTATTTTTAATTTTTCAAAATACAACATGTGTAATTTTATTAACAAAACAAATAAAAAAAAAATCATTTTGTTTAGTAAAATATACATGTGTATTTTTAATTTAAAAAAAATATAACATGTAATTTTATTAACCAAAAAAAAAAAAAAAAGAACATTTTGCTTAGTAAAATATATATGTGTATTTTTAATTTTTAAAAATATAACATATAATTTTATTAACAAAACAAATAATAAAAAAAAAATTTGAAAAACAAACAAACAAATCAATAAACAAAAATCATGGCCTTTTGAAAAACATTGAAAAACAAAACAAAAAATAAATACACATTTCACATAATAAAACAAATAAAAATGCATCATTTTGAAAAAGGCCGATAGCATAAGTTCAAATGAAAACACAAAATAAAACGCTGGTTCGAATTGCAATGAATCTTGTGCATGTACATAGGCTGGATTGAACCGTGCAGAAGCTCGAGATAATCATCTACAGGCAACAAGATCATCAACAACATTTTCAGATTGAAACGCAAAGAATCTGCTGGCAGTAGAAGCCTTAGCCACTGATCCCGATATTCTCAATTTCGCTGTTCTCATGCCTGTCCCTGTTGACAATAGTGACAAGTTAAAATCAGAGGAGGATGCCATGATTTTATTGTTCAGTCATCTATCTATGCTGTGATCAAATCTAAAAAAAAAATTTCAAAATCAATCACAGAGCCGAATGTAGCAAAACAGAAAAACGCAAAACAGAGAAAAACGTCAAACTTTGAAAGCACGATTTGGCCAAACGGAGATGAATTTGGAAAAAATAAAACATGGGTTTTTTCGCCAACATGGTCAATTAGATAACCCAGAAACCGTTTTAAGAAATTCGTGGCGGTCTGGGAGAAATTCTCGGTTCTTTGAAGGCCATTTTTGCTTGCCGCGTGAGGAAAAACGATTTTTTCTGAGTGAAGAATTTGAAAACGGCACTCTGCATTGATAATTTGGTTTCCTGATTTCTAGGAAGAGGAATTCTAATCAAAATCAAACTCTTATCATGGCATTCAATGCACATTCCACTCATTTTTGAATTTAATTCAATTTCGTTTTCTGAATGTTGGATTTCATTAATTCTTCTCCCTTGCATTGTTTGAACGGCTGAAACTTCTGACTCTTTAGAGAATCAAGCTCTCAAGAAGCGTAAAAACATTCTTCATGCAAATTCAGATAAGATCAGCTGATGAACCGATGTCGACTTTTTACAAGTGTTGCAATAATTAATGCCAGTTCAGGTGGTGACAGGATTGAGATCTGCTGTACTGCATTCCACTGTTTATTCTTCTTATATAAGCATTGAGTGAAGCTTCATAATGGTTCTGAGAAACTATGTGAAATAGAGTTAGTTTTATGGATTATATCTATGGAATAACAGTTTATGGTTATCTGTCAAAACTTTCAATGGGGATTTCTGTCAAACTGAGTTCTCAATGGAAGATTCTCATGAACCATTCTCTGTAATCCAGTTATCAGTGTTCACTGCTTTGGTGTTTCCTAACAGTGGTAGTTAGTACCTGTAGATGTGAGGTGCCTTCCCATTCAAAGGAGCATGCATTTACTACTGAAAAGTCCATGAAAATATTAAAACTGTTCACTTTAATGATGCATGCAAAATTTTCTGTACCTTTCGTAATGCAGTCTTTTACAACATGGTAGCTTTTTGGGCATTCGATGATGCTAAAATAATTCCTCATTGTAATACAAAACATGGATTGGTCAAGGAAGTAATGATGTTTGTTTTGTTTAAAAAAAAAAAAAAAAAAAAAAAATTGCATTTCTCTTTTGTTGTTAAAAAAAAATAAAAAAATAAAATAAAATTTTGAATCAATGAAATGAATAAGTTAATTTGCTTGTTTTTCTGAAGGTATTGATTAATTTTGGATTGATGATGAAGGATGAATGGCTAACTTTTTATTCAAGATTTTTAGCTACAGAAACTGTCGACATTTTGCAGCTGAAGTCCAATTCCGCAGCTGCAATTCCGCAGCTGTTCTGCAATTCCGCAGCTGAAAAACCTCATTGTTCAAATCAGCCTAACTTTCTCATACAAAATCAGATTTTGATTATTTAAGTATCGTTGGAAAGGTCTCAACAAGATCTATACAATGAGAAATCCATCATTAGAGTTTGAAATGGCAAATAATGAAATAAATTGCTGAAAAGAAGCTACATTCAACTTGAGGCACTAATTCCAAAACATGTATAAATTATTTTGATTTTTCCTTTGAGAACTTGTTTCATTAATACAAATTCTTAGTTTTGTGTGTAAATATCATAACTAGAGAGATTGATCACCTCTCTCCCTTTGATAATCTTACATTCTATTGCAGAAGAAGTATTAGTTTTTTTTGCAGGTTCCAGGAGGAAGGACAAATGACTACAAGAGAATGGTGTCTCTTTAAGAGACCAATTTGTTTCATAAGAGGATGATCAGCAACAAAGAGGAGGAAATATGCTGATGCAAAATCAGATCCAAATACTTGAAAAACTTTCAGATGCTATTGTCTCCATCACATCCATACCTCATAATAAACCATTCACCTCATTTCACTTCATATTTTCCATTTACATTCACATCCACTTTCCATTTCTTTTTGTCCATACATAACCCACAAATAAAAGCAAGAAGCTCATTCACATGCTTATTGCTCATTTCCATTTCTATTTTCCATTTTCATCTTCCATTTCCATCTTTCATTTCTTGTCATTTTCATTCCGCAAATAAGCCCTGCTTCAATGCAAACTATTGAGTCCATAGTCCTTTGAGTCTAAGTTCTTTGTAAAAACACCTTGAGGCTTGCATGCCTTAATGGCAAGTTCTCATGTTGACAAACAATGGGAATACATTAATGTCTCTTGTTCGTCAGATCTTCTAGGTGACTCGACATCAGCAAAATCATTCGTACCTAGCAAGATGTGTTTAGGCATCTTGACTCTCATTGTCATCAATGGTGAGAGTTCTCGTGTTGACTAGTGGCATCCATTAATGGCCACTAAGTCAACAATTTCCTACTATGTTCGACATGAGAACATCTTTTCACATAGTAGGAATTGTGCCAATGAGTTTTGAAGACATGAAGACTATTATTTTCAGCATTTTGGAGCAGATTCAGCAAGTTTTAGTAGAAGCAATAAAAAGACATCTCATCTCTTTATCCATGACTCCTCTTGTTCAGCCACTTGAAGAAGAATATGATCAGAATTTTGCAGCCACCACACATACACAACTCATCCACATTTAAGGTAAGTGAAGGTATGTTGTTTTCTAATTTTTAGTCATCTAATTCATTAGAATGCTAAAATTGTAACTTTGGAAAAATTCCTCACTCCCTTTTCCACATTGTCATATCTTTAGTTGGGGGGGAAGGGACATCATTTCATATCCACATGTCATACACTATCACACATTTTCATTTCATTTCCATACACATATACTTCTCAACCAACTATTGTTGCAACATGATCCAAAAAGATTATATGCCTTGCAAATGATCAATTCATTGATGAAGTAATTGATTCTAAATGTTTTCATAAACTTTGATGCAACAAAAAAAAATAAAAATAATAAAGCATTGTTACACAAGAACCAATGCTTCAAAAAAAAATGGTTGTCACACAAGAACCAACCATTGAAAAAAAAAAAAAAAAAAATGGTTGTCACACAAGAACCAACCATTGAAAAAAAAAAAAATGTTGCAATCAAATGTATTATACTTTGCCAAAAAGGAAAAATCAAGAAGCAAAGTTTGGAATGAATCTATATGAGTCAAAACTCATAAAAGATCAACTCATGGACAAATGAATCATTGCAATGGTTGCATGAGGACATGCAACAACTTCAGTTGGGGGATATGTTGAGTCTCAAAAATGTTCTCCATATTCATACATATTTCCATTATGTCATAACCATTTAGCTCTTATTTCATAACCATTTGACCTAAAACCCTACATCAAATAACCATTTACATAAATATATGGGTTAGGATCCTTGTTTTCCAAAGTTATTTATTTTATGTATTTTAAGTGAATTTATGATTAGAAACTAGAAAATTAACATAGTTTCATATATCTATATATATGTTATGAGTTTTGTGACATGTGTAGGTCAAAAGGAGACTTCTAGAAGACCCTTATGTGGCACTCTAAGGCCAAATTCGAATTTGGTTGGAGAAGATTATGGGATCAAGAGGATATGTGTCTCACTTCTTTGTTGTATTGAAACTCTAAGAGGATATGTGTCTCATCTCTTAGTTGTGTTGAAACTCTAGAAAGACAAGTGTCTTATCATTTCCTATTTTGATTGTAACTCTAGAGATGGAGGGAGAGATTCATGGACTCCCATTAATGAGATGACTCCTCATATTTTGTATAAATAGGAGAAGTTTTCTCCTATCATAGGTAATGAGGAAGTAATGAAAAAGTAGTAGAGAAGTCTTTTGTAACAAAGTTCAAGATGGAATGGGTTGTAAATTTGTGAGTTCTTTTTAATAGAGAAATTCAGTTCTTTGATGCTGTTTTGATTACAACTTCAAGGAGCTAAGAACTACACCAAATTGGTAGCAGAGGGCCCCTGCTATCCAAGGAGGCTTCTACATGTTTTCTAGATAAGTTGCTTTCAATTCTGTTTTGTCATATTTCCTTACTTAGATTGCTTTCTGAAATCATAGCTTTTAGCATAATTTTTCATGACAGCCCGGGCATTTGCATATCTTTTGACTAATGACATGGAATCAATATTTTTCTGCTGCTAATTTACTTTTTGTTTAATTCCAGCACTGCTTTGTTTATTTCAGTCTTGCACATTTGTTTCGGTAGTTAGATTTAGATATATTAAGCTGCTCATGTCATTTTCAGTTACCTCCGAAAGCCACAGCTGGACTGATGGTGAGGGATTGAAGTATGAGTGTGTAGTTTGATATTAGTTTACTTTCTGCAAGTTAGATATATTAAATTGCTCATGTCATTTTCAGTTACCTCCGAAAGCCACAGCTAGACTGATGGTGAGGGATTGAAGTATGAGTGTGTGGTTTGATATTAGTTTCTTTTTCTGCAAATTAGATATATTAAATTGCTCATGTCATTTTCAGTTACCTCCGAAAGCCACAGCTGGACTGATGGTGAGGGATTGAATTATGAATGTGTGGTTTGATATTAGTTTACTTTCTGCAAGTTAGATATCAGTTACTCAAGTTGTTTATGGTTACTTTCGAAAATCATAGCTGGACTAATGATGAGGGATCAGAAGACAAGTTGATGTAATTTGATTTAGATTTACTTTATTGCAACTTTTGGATTTCTTTCAGCATAGTTTCTTTTGTGTGTAGACAGCAGCAAGAATAGTTTGGTTTCATGCTCACTAGTTCACTGTTTTGATTTATTAGATTAGCAGCACCTTTTTCATTTCAGTAGCACATTTTCATTTCCTTTCAAGTTTTGTCATTGTATGTTTCAAATTTCTTTTTCAGTTTCAAGTTGGTAAATCATTATAAAGGACATCATTGCCTTGAATATCCATAACCATACTTGTCTTTTATAATTTTATAAAAATCCAAAAACGACAAAAAGTAAGAGATAGGTTATCTTGCACATATAGTGCGCCACACTTCGTCAGCTTACGAATCCCTGGTTGATAATTTATGTTAGCAATTTAGGACACACTAAATTGACCAAACACACACCTCACATACCTCCCTTAAACATTTCCCATACCCATTCCCTTCATCTCCCTCATTTTCCCTGCAAACCCTAGCCTACGCTACGCTTTTGGAAAATTCCTAGGCTAGGACTGTGTTTTGGACCTTTTCACACCTTCCCCTAACTCTTTTCAAGAAAATCCACCTCCCTAGCATCCCTAATACTCATCCCCATATCTAAAAAATTTCCCAAGAATTATCTCACTCTCCTTCCCCTAGCCTAGTTGTCCATTTCCCCCTGTTTTCCCAATCCCACTCTACCCTTCCCTCCTACCAAACTAGGGTTTTGTCAAGAAAATTGAAACCATGGATAGTGAGAAGAAGAAGTAAAATAAGGGGGGTCCTGTCTCTATATTTGAGCCATCCAATATGAAAAATATCAATGCTTCATCATTAATCAAGAAATCTTTTGAAGATGTTGGGTGCCTAGGGTTTTGTGAAAAGATTCAAGAGGTAGATTGCCTGCCAAGTTGACAAGCCTCTATGCCACTAATTTTAGGAGGAATAATACCAATATAACAGGGGTGAAATTTTAGAAATCAAAATAAGGAGGTGATTGACATCATTTATAGAGTTTTGTGATCATTTGCTAAGGTTTACATTGCACACAGGGACAATTCTACTTCAAAATTATATTCTAACGTAATACAGATGAATTTGAAAAAAATAAAAGACGTTTTTTTCAATCATATACTAGAGAACAAAAAAATACTTCAGTTTATGCACGTGTTATGAATGGCGAGAAATTCCCAAATACAGTTGCTACATGAGAGTTGTTAGACTTTTGGAAAACTTGACTTCAAGTCAATTTTTTAGGGGTTTGGAGTAGGTGTTTAAAGTGCTTGATGAATCTATTGTGTAGAAAAAATCATACTATTTCCAACCATAGCACTTGAAGCCAAAAATACCTCAAGGAAGGCCTCCAAACGCCCTCTTAAATACCACACTTCGCTTTTGGTGAGAGCACGCTACGCTTCTACAATTTTTTAGTGACCAACTGTGAACTTGGATTCTGAACAAATGGAAACATATTTTAGAACACCAGAGGGGGTTTATGTTATTAACATACGAATTAACAAAAACCTCTCTCAGTTTTGAAAATTTTTTAATGTTTAGAGAGATATTTCTCAACCGTTGAACCCTATTTTTGCAGAAAATTTTGGGAAATTTTGGTCAAATTTTGGAATTTTTGGCAATTTGACAATTTAACGATGGATAGAAATTGAGGAGTACATATTAGGTATATACTTGGTTTTCCATGTCAGCTCACCATTTTGAAGAAAAAGTCAATAAGCAGGTCAAAAAACATGTTTCTGCCACCTTTTTAGCCCCCTCGTTGCGCTTCTGGAGTAACTGTGGGAGAATGGGTTTTTAGATGCCATGGAGGTGGATTTTTGTAGGTTTAAAGGTTCAGATGGATAGTATACATTTTGATGTATCTTCAACATACTTCAGGTCAGCTCAAATATTAAGAAAAAATGCTAAAAAGTGCCTTCAAAGCAACACGTTGCGCTTTTGTCTCTCATGCTACACTTCTAAGAAAGCACACTGCGCTTCTGTCTCTCATGCCACGCTTTTGAGAAAGCATGCCACGCTTTTGTCAACAAGTCGAATTTTTGAGTTTTATCAGTCAAGGTCAAATTTTCATGATGTAATTTGTCTTCTTGGGTTTTCACATGATTTAATTAATTGTAATGGAGCTTGTAAATGTCAATTTGATGTAAATTCATAGTCTTTAATGCTTGTAAAAATCTATCAAAGGCTAAATAGGGAGTTAGTTCTTAACCTCCCTAGTTTGAGGTTTGGTTAGAGAGATTAGTGTGACCAGTTCCTATCATGATGGATTCGACCCTTCAGAGGGGGAATCTAGTTTTTGATCTATATGTAGCTTGTTTGAAGTCATATTCAAGGTTGGACATCAATTAATCAAAGGTTTTGAGCTAGAGTAAATTATACTTTTGTAGAAATATAAAGACAATTGCAAGTGTTATCTTGGGATTCTTGTGGTATGCTTTAGTAAAAATGTTTTTCCTCTGTTATTTCATTATATTGAATATTTGTTTCTCCTTATTACCATTAGCTTTCTTTCATGTGATTGTCTCAAGAGGTGTTAAATAGACTACATTGTTTCTATGCTTTGTTTTTATGAGATTTTCATGTTTTTGTCTCATTTCTTATGATAAATGTGTTAGCACAGTTCTATTCTTAGTCATGAGTGTGTTTTATTTTTTTTGTATTTAGGATAAAAATTTGTAAATTTCAAATTTTTTAGAACGCTGCCAAAATTTACGGTAGCGTCTGTTAGCCATGTCGGACAATCTGTTTTAATTTTGTTTATGTATGTTTCTCCTTTACTCGATGCTACTTGAAATTCCAGTAACCTCCCATGTTTAAAAAAAATAATAATAAAAAAGTGCATCCATTTTTATGTTAGCCACATGTTCCTATTATCAACTAAGGTTTAAAATTTTTATCATGAGCTATGTCACGTGATCAGAAAGGTCTACTTTGAGTGATGTCAAGTTAAGTCATGGTTATACGTGGAAGAAGCTAGGTGTTAATCTGTAGTTAAGAAAATCTAACCGTTGTTTGTCCTTTGTCAGTCTGAGTTGTTATATCCACATGTCAAGGTATGTATATAGTGTCAAGGTAGATCATGGATCTGCAATTTAATGTGGTGACTGTTTGGTTTGATCACACATGAATGTTGCCAAAATTTTAGGCCTCACATAAGGATATGATGAAGGTGACTGCCAGCTCCAATTCCTTTTAGCTTTAACCACCTGTAGCGGATCATCTGAAACACAACATACAAATAAAGTTAATCATTACTACCACAAGGTGTGTTATATGGTCCAGGATATTTCCCATCATGAAAAAATTTCATGCATGGAAAGGTGAACCAACATATCATTTTAAATCACCAAAAGAAAGGGAAAACCATTGGTTTTCGAGTTCAGCTGTTGGTGAATGGGCAGTTCCAGTGAGCAGTTTGAAGAGGGAGACCCAGTTTTCAGATAGTATGCATTAAAGATACACCAACACCTATTAAGTGAGCTCTCCTAATCTTTACACTTATCAGATTATAGCAGAAAACTTTATTTATTGCTGAAGATGACTAAGAAAGCAGGAAAACTAAAATGCATTGAACCTCCAGGAGCTAATTTAGTTGATGCTAATTCGAATGTGAGGAGGTTATTTGTACAGGTAGGGTGGTATCCATTTTGTTCAAGATTAGGAAGCTCTCATCTAGGAGTAGCTAAGGGTTTCCCCATCATTCGATGGGTAAGAATAAAATGTCTTTGGCCTTAGATTGCAAGCATCAATAGAGTTTATTGCTGAAGCTCTCCACCTTCCACAGGTGTTACATATCATTTTGTCACCATCCCTGAAATCCCCATCTCGCACATTGGAGGATAATTTCTGTGACTAATAAGAAGTGTCATGCCTTGCAAAGACCATCATTGCATCCCTTTCCATGAGGAAAACATTACTTCTGTTGACAATTCTTTGAGTAGACCATCAAAAACACATGTTTTTGGGTTGGCGCTGGTAGGCCGTTATGCCCTCGCGCCAATGAGGAAGATTAACACTGAGACCCACACCCATTGGCGCTCTGTCCCAGTTATCTACCCATGCCAAGCTATTTTTGGAATGTTTTTAAAATATAGAGGCGAAGTTTCCATGCTAACAACTTTGTGGGAAAGTCAGCCTGGGTGGTTCGACTGAATAACCACGAACACCATCCTTTGGCCTATTGTTTCCACCTTTTGGGGGAACCTCCCAAAGGATAAGGCCTCCCTTCCATCATTGTAGGGATCCCAACCTCCTCCTCTCTTCTATAAATAAATATATCTCCCATTGATACACTAGCTGAGCAACTGAAAAGTTGAAAAGGAACTGCTGAACATTTTGTTGGTGAGATAGAGCAGAGAAAGAGACCTTTGTCGAGAGAGAGCTTAGGCTTGTGTCCTCGCCTCATCCTAATTCCCCGATGATCCTTCAAGACACACTTCAACTGAACCCACTGAAGGAGGCTGTGACGTGAAGGCTCCAGTTGTAATCTCTTTCTTTCTATTTATATATACATGACTAATGTCTAGTTCCCATCTTGTGTTAATATGGTTTATTTTACGCAATATGTTTAATCTTCCTTGAATGATTAACTAGTTATGAATGCAATTATTGTCTTGTATGCTGATTTTTTTCCTTTGATCTTTGTGCAGGAATCCGAGTACCATTTCTGAAGGACCACGACCTGTTGGGACAAAGATCAAGAGGCTGCCACTGCTACAGCTACAACAATCGCATTGGACTACAGGTAGGACAGTCTATCCCAACCTATTTCATTCGTTAATTAGGAACCTACACATTAGCTTGTTCCCTTGTTGCTAGACCCACTCTAGGGCTAGAGGGATCGTCTCTGTCTGCAGAGAGGATTTACCTACCCAACAAGTCGGCGACTCCACTGGGGATCAGTGTGAGTTTGTCGTCTTGTTGCTCAATAGGAATTTTCCTTGTCAAGTCAACTTTGGTCATTTGATTGATTGTCTGTCTTTTTTGGCTTTCTTGACTATTTGGAATGCTCCTGTTCAACTCCAGAGTGTCAAGATTTACCTTTGCTCACTAGTTTTTTCCTTTTCCCATAGTTTTTCGGCTTGGCGCGGGTTTGCTTTGAACAGTTGCGCCAATTGTCACTTGTTGCCTTTGTTGCAGTAGCGCCAACCCCTGTTTGGCACAGATTACCCTCTGAAAGTCGCACCGAATCCTGTAGAATTTGGTTTGATCTTCTTCCTGAGTTTTTTGGTCAGTTGTGCTTGACTCTGGGATTTTTCTTCAATTTGCAATTGGTATTTTGGAATTTTTTTGACTACGGTAAGCTTGTTCTTCTCAACTGTTTTTCAATCATGTCATAAGTGAAGTTCATAGCCCTAGGGTTTCTAGGTGTCTTTTGGTCAGTGAGCCTTCTGATTGAAGTTTGAGTCTTTTTGATTTTTGTCAGTCCGATTCCTTGATCAATTGTGTTAGTATTTCTTGATCCTTTGTGTTTTTGGTTTGTTGAATGATTACCTTCGATTTTGTTTGACTCTCCGTTTCTTCACTTTGATCATAGATCACATTGCTCGTTTAGAACATTTTGAAAGCCTGCTTTTTGCTTGAAAGAGTGCATCATTGGTTTGAGTGAGTTTTAATGTTTTTATTGCGTTTGACTAATTCATTTTAAATATTTACATTCATAGTGATCAAAACTAGTGTTCGATTTGATTTTTAATGTAATAGTGCATCATGTGCTTCATTCATTAATAAAACAATTTTTTTTTTTTTGCATTCTTTCATTTGCATCGAAAATGAAAAGTTCTTTTGCATAGCTATCTTTTAGTGGAATAGGAAAGAGTTTTTCGTTTCTTGTTTGGTTGTATTAGATGCATTAGTGAAATTCTTCTTGTGTTTTCCTTGTTTTCTGCTTTGTGAAATATCTCTATCCTTCTCTTAGTTAGCATTCATCGAATGGAAATGATGTTTTTTTGCATGTAGTGTGCATTTAGGAATTCAAGACTCCATTCGGTAGGGCTTTGAAACTGAAACATTAATTCAAGATCAACCTTAAAATCAATTCAATCAACCTAAGGAAACATTGGGACGTAGCGTACACACTTTAGAGGTCTAGGCTAGTGACGTTTTCCAACGTCGTTAAAACTAGTAGCTGTTGTTTTCCATCTGGAAGTAGCTAGCACTAGCACAGACTTGTGCTCCCCACACCGTCGCGTATATAAAGAGAGACCCTCATAGGTTGCAATCCTTTATCGATAGGAAGCCGAGTCTGCCGCCCTGTAATCGTGATACACCGAACACAACATTTGGGGAGACTACCTGCACATACATTAAGTCCTTGGTCATTTCTCTTTCATTTGATCACCAAGGTGTATATGGCAGTTCACGGAAACTTGGTACACCCCTTGCTTAGATTACTTGAGTAGTCATTTTAGTCTTTTCGTGACTCTCTAAAAAGTGAAAAGATCATTGAGCGCTTCTCCTTTCACGCTCGTTTCAACTTGAAAGTGATAGAGTCACCTTTTTCCTGTTTCTCGACTCTTAAAATATGAAACGACAAAAAGTTTGTTTCAGTGTCTTAAAATATTAACTTCCCACGAAATATTCCTGGTTAAAGTTATCTTCCTTAGAGTTTTGTTTTATGGTTTTTTCCAATGGCAACGTTTTTGGAGTTTACCAACCAAGGAATCCCCTCCGAAAGGATCCTTGTCCTTTTCTTGCTTTTTGGAATGTTGGTGCTCCTTATATGGTAACATTGTCCCTTCCGGGGTTAACTGTTGGTTTTCCTGTGTGGTTATTCTCCACCTCTGTGGTATCGAGTATCCTGCCCTCTGTACAACCATCTCCTACACCTGAACAACATAATTTTGATTCTAAGGTGGAACTCTCCCCTTCTTCGCATATTTCTTCATCCTCCTCTTCTACTTCGCCCGGTGACAATATGGATTGTAGTAACCAAGTGGCTAAGAAGAAGAAGAAGATGATGAAGAAGAGGAAGCTAGATAAAAGAGAGGCTAATTCTGTGGCTATTGCGCCTCAGACACCTTCCTTTGATAAACCATCCAACCTTCCACAGAAAGTAAAATTCCCTTGCATGTTGTGCAAAGGTTACCATCTTCTTTGAGACTACCCCAACATTCCCAAGGTACTTGAAGCATGGTCCGACGACCGTCCACCGATGCCTTTGGCTTCTGGAAGTCATATTGGTGGCACATATTCGACTAGCAATGATAAGACTCATAAGAAACAGGGTAAGATTACCAATCCCTGTAAGTTGTGTGAAGGGCATCATCCCATTCACCTTTGTCCGTACATGGATGAAGCCACGAGAGTGTTGGAAAACCATACTGTTTCTACAACCTGCCTTCCGGTTGGTTACTAGAAGATTTCTTCGAGTCATCCACTAGTTGATTCAATGATAGGTCAAGATTCATCCTTGGTCGATCCCATTCCCTCGGAAATTCAAATTCATGAATCCATTCCCGACCAACCATTGATCGTGGAATAAGTCGATCTGATCCTGCCCATGGTTCATCAGGTATTTTCCGTCGAGAGTGGATCTTATCCCTCTCAAGTTCTTCTTGTTTCTTCATATTCCTCAGACTTGGAGAAAGATCCTGCCGTCCCTGTGACTCAAGAAGTTTCTCTTCCTGTTCCCATGTCCGTGGTCTAGGAGGATGCTCCTCTTGCTCTGGTAACACCAGGGGATGACCATCTCAGTTCTATGGTACCCCCTCCAAGTAGTTTGGTCACTTCGTTCGATTGGAGTCGACTTGCGGGATACCGCCTTCCTTCTTATGTGCCTTTTGAGGTCACAATACAAGCCTTAGATATGGTTGTACCTAGCACGATTATAGATGAAGGCGTGTCTATTAGTGTTCTGTCTTCAACTACTTGGAAAGATTTTGGTTCTCCACTGCTTGTGCCTGTTATGCAGAATATGTTGGCTTTTAAAAAAGGAACCAGTCAACCATTAGGGATCTTTCCAAAGTGGCCTATTACTTTGGGAGGTAAAATCGCCTATATAGACGTGATGGTTATTCCAGGCCCCTTGTATTTCAATTTACTCTTGGGGCGCGACTATTCTTGTGCCATGGGTGTGCTTGTCTCCTCCCTCTTTCATGTGACCTGTTTTCCACACAAAGGTCAGATTGTGACCATTGATCAGATTTCATTCTTTAGTCCTAAGGTGGCCATTTTTCCACCATCATCTCTCCCAGATTTTTATCTATCAGTTGTATCTTCCCCGCCACGGGTTAATTATGTGGCCACTTGTTCGTTGCCCTCTTTCAATGATAGTGCCATCGGGTACCATCTACTGGGGGCATTCAATCACGATTTCCAAGATGTTATTCTCCCATCAGATGCAAACCTCTTGGAAGCCATGACTTCTTATTCATCATGATGAAAGGTCGTTTGGAGCAGATTTCATTTCCTTGTGTCAAGCTCCTTAAAAAATGAAACAAGCTCATTGGAGCACAATTTGTTTTCTTGTGTCAAGCTCCTTAAAAAATGAAACAAGTTTCTCAGAGCACGGTTCATTTTCTTGTGTCAAGCTCCTTAAAAAATGAAACAAATTCTCATGAGGATAGTTCTTTTACTGTGTCAACCTCGTTAAAAAATGAAACGAGTTCCCTTTTAAATTTGAGTCTTTGATTAGGTCTCATGAAATCCAAGTCGAGTCTTTCGTTTGATATTATAATTTCACCTTCATTCCATCCACCTGTTAGTAACCAATAGTCTACTCAAGTGAATGCCATGAAGCTGGGGGGGCATGTACCTTGAATTGAGTCATCATGCTGGGGGCATGCAAACATTTCAATCATAGTTTTTTTCCATTTCAAGCTTGTGTAAAAATGAAACCAACTTCAAGAAGAGTTTCCTAATTTCAAGCTTGTGTAAAAATGAAACCATTCTTATTTTACCTCTCGTGATTTCCATTTTATTAGCCTGTTTTTCCATATGAACCTTGGTTTTCTCATTCCATCGTCCCCATCTACTTGGCCGATCATATGCCTTCACTTAGTTGTTTTACCCTTTCCTGAGGAACCGCTGCAATGAGCGGTCTTGTTAGCCAGCCTCTTAACCTTTACTTGTTTTGAGCAGTTCCACCATTACCGGAACTAGTTTCTACCCTTAATACCACTCGTTCCTCCAGGAGGAGTCAAATTTCAAATCTTTTCTGACTCTCAAAAATTTAAAATATTGCCGAGACTCTTGTTGTTTTGAACTTGTTAAAGGTTGCGAAACGTCATCTACCCAGTATACGTTTACTCCTTTTTTAGGCTGGGATAGATTATTTACAAAAAAAGAATACCTTGGCCTATCACGACTAAGAGGCTCTCTCAGACATTATTTTCTACCTTTTCGGATCTGAGGGAATATTTATGAAAAGGGACATGCTGGAATTTTCTTTTCCGCTTCTTTTCAAACTCTCTAAATATGAAAATATGCCGAGTTCTTCCTTTGTCAGACTCGTCAAAAACCTGATGACATCGGACATTGTCACCATGGCGTTGACCGAGTTCCTCCTTCCTAGGGCTCGTAAAATGTACTAGGATGGATTTTTCCGAAGGAAAAACTTACATGGCAAGCATATGCTATCCCCTTTAAGCTTATTTTGAAAAAATAATTGGGGTACTCACCAGAAATGGTGGGGGGAAATGGAACCAGTTCTTAGTCGTGTCGGCAGTATGTCACTCTTGAACATGACACTCATCTGCATTTGTGTCGAGTTGGGGACATCTCATTTCGTCATTTTTGGCCTCCATGGGTTTGGGTAATATGTTTTGGCCTCTCATTTGCTCTTTTCCATGTCATCATGACCTCAGATCCCTTGATGTCGAATACTGCCAAATCTGGAGTCGTGTCGCTGATATGTTCAAGAGAAGTTTCTGATTGCAGTTTTCAACCTCCCTCTAATCCTCTGTTTAGTCCTGATTCACTATCATCATGTTCCTCTATCTCGTGTCGATGATGTGGGACACTTTATGGCCCTCCTTTGACTAGTTCACTTCTTGTCGACTTCAGCTCATTATCTAGGAAGTTGATTTAGAGACTCCTTTCTGGTACCTTGGAGCTTGCATGCCTCAATGGCAAGTTCTTCGCATTCGAAGATAGGTCCACATCATTGGCCTTCGATCGAGTGATTCTGCAGGTGTTTGATGCCAGATCACTGTTCACATTCCGTCGATTGTACCTATTGTACCTTGAGAGCCATTATCATTATTGTTGGTATCTCTTGTGCCTATTAACAACTTTCATCATTGGCTGGTAATTAGGTGACGTTCTTGCATGTTTGACTTTAGCTCACATATTCACATGCTTGAATTTGTACTTGTTCAAGTCGAGATGGAGCGCAAGACCCTGGGTTTTGTCTGATAAGATCTAGGCTGCAGGATATTGTGGTTTATCATGCATGACTCTTTTGATTGGATGGTTGCGACCATACCTGAGTCTATTTATTTATCCTTACTGCTGGATGGATGCATCCATACCTCAGATCTCAGTTTTTATGTAATCTATTATGGATGGTTGCACCCATGCCACATGTTCATGTATCAGAGATATCAGTTGTATTTGTACTTGCAGGTATTCCGACAATGGTGTTTGGTTCGAACGCGTTCTTGTAAAGCATTTCACCCCTCCCTCACTCTCGGACCTCATGCTTTCGGGGGAATCTATTACACAACATTTTGTCATCGTCCCTGCAATCCCCATACCGCACATTGGAGGATCATTTCTATGACTAATAAGAAGTTTCATGCCTTGCAAAGACCACCATTACATCCCTTGCCATGAGGACAACATTCCTTTGGTTGACAATTCCTTGATCAGACCAACAGAAACACATGTTTTTGGGTTGGCGCTGGTAGGCCGTTATGCCCTCGCACCAATGAGGAAGATTAAAACTGAGCCCCGTGCCCATTCGTGGTCTGTCCCAGTTATCTACCCATGCCAAGCTGTTTTTGGATTTTTTTTTAAATATAGAGGCGAAGTTTCCATGTTAAAAAATTTGTGGGCGAGTCAGCCTGGGTGATTTGACTGAATAACCACGAACACCCTCCTTTGGCCTCTTGTTTCCACCTTTTGGGGAACCTCCCAAAGGATAAGGCCTACCTTCCATCATTGTAGGGATCCCAACCTCCTCCTCTCCCTCTATAAATAAAGCTATCTCCCATTGATACACTAACTGAACAACTGAATAGTTGAGGAGGAACTGCTGAACATTTTGTTGGTGAGATAGAGCAAAGAAAGAGACCTTTGTCGAGAGAGAGCTTAGGCTTGTGTCCTCGCCTCGTCCTAATTCCCCGATGATCCTTCTAGATGTGCTTCGACTGAACCCGCTGAAGGAGGCTGCGATGTCAAGGCTCCGGTTGTAATCTCTTTCTTTCTATTTATATATACATGACTAATGTCTGGTTCCCATCTTGTGTTAATATGGTTTATTTTACATAATATGTTTAATATTCCATGACTGATTAGCAAGTTATGAATGCAATTATTGTCTTGTATGTTGCTTTTTTTCCTTTGATCTTTGTGCAGGAATCCGAGTACCATTGCTGAAGGACCGCGACCTGTAGGGACAAAGATCAAGAGGCCACCACTACTACAACTGCAACAATCGCGTTGGAATACATGTAGGACAATCTATCCCAACCTATTTCATTCGTTAACTAGGAACCTACACATTACACTACAAGGAAAAGACCCTCTAGCGAAGGTTTTCAGTGTTATAAAATTGGCCAAAATTTTCAATAAAACATATGCTACCACATCCGTTTATGGTTACAGAGGTTTTCGCAGAGCTTTTAACAAAAATTCAACACAACTAAAAAAAAATGGGCAGCCAAAGGTTATTACGGATGTTGTTTTCCTTGGTGATCTAATCAGGGTTTAATGCACTGGTGCGTACCTGTGGACGACGCCCCAGGGCGATCGAAGAAGAATGCATCGGGCCGTTAAGGTATAAAACAACACCGGGCATAGTGTTGGTGATACAATGCACAGGGCCATTATAATTGGTCTTGGGATTTGAACGGTGCCCATAGGTCGTATCAACGCGCTGGTGCGTAGACTTATAGAAACGCACCAATGCGTCCTTTCACACAAATGCACCGAGCTTTATAATTGGTATCGATATTCGTGCAGTGCAAATATTTCATACAAATACACCGGTGCATATAGAGTCTTAAACGCCCCGGTGCACAGTATCACGCAAATGCACATAGATTTATAATTGGTATCGATATTCGTGCGGTGCCCATGGGTCGTCTAAATGCACTGGTGCAGATATACACAAGAACGCCCCGGTGCATAGTATCACACAAACGCACCGAGATTTATAATTGGTATCTGTATTCGTGCGGTGTTAATAGGTCGTAAAAAGGCACCAGTGAATATATAGACATAAACGCACCGGAGAGCCATACCGCACAAATGCCTTGATATTTTTGGTATTTGTGCGGTGCCCATAGGTCGTAAAAACGCACTGGGGTGCTTAAGAATACAAGCGCATCGGCGTAAGTATACAGGCACCGGTTTTCATTTTGTATTTTTTAGAATCATCGACCTGTGACAGTGCAATTATTGTGATTGTTTTAAATTCATTATTCATCAAAAGTCGACACATCTTATAGCAATATTCATATTAATTAAATATTTTTTAATGCATTTGAATGTGATGTTTGGATTAATTTGTTATATCATATCAAAATTATTGTGGTTTTTTAAAATTCGTTGTTCATCAAAAGTCAACACATATATATCTTATAACAATATTCATATGAATTAATTTTTTATTAGTTAGAATTCTCGACAATGAGAAACGCAATATTCAGAAATTAATAATAGAACAAATTAAAACATTTATTATTATATATATATATATAAGACATTCTTTTTCATACAAAATGGGACAATTATTGGTATCCCTTTATCTTTCAATTGGGACACTTTGTCCACTACCTTAAAGAAAATCTCTGTTTTCACAGAATTTTTTTAAAAAATACAACGCCTTGCTTTTATATCCAAACATAGTGATCATCATTCTTCGCCTGAACTGCTGTCACTGCTAGAGCTACTTCCATGACTTGGGGTTATTTTCAGAAATGTTTTGTTCACGGTGTTGATTGTTTTCTTCTTCTTCACCTTCCATCTAGAAACATAAAAATAAGATGTAATGAGTGTATATATCAAGCCAACATGCCTCAAGTTGAAAATGAAGGCGAAACTCAAGTGCCACAATCAAACCATGCTCGCTCGTAGCCCTACGAGGACAGGAGAGGGCTCTCTCCGTCAATATCGAGAAAATGAGCAATAGGATGCGAGATGACTTACAATAAGAACTGATTTTAGGCTAGTAAAGAGATAGGTATGTTTGATTTTTTGGTTTTTGGGTTTTCACTGGAGAAATGGGAAAACAGACTTTGGGTCCGGGGATAAGGTCAGACCTTTGCAGATTTCGAGTTGGGGCGAGGTAGGTGAATGTCTTGATGCTTTTGATTGAATATATGGACAGATCAGACCGACGAGGAGCTGAAGAGGGCAAAGAAGAACTTGGATCCTCTCCAAACAGTCGAAAACATATAGAACTAAATGAATTCAAAGGCAGAGCACTGTGAACAATGGATTCAACCTTATTTACTCATTCAATTTAGTTCAGAAGCATATGAAAGGATGGCATACATTTAAACATGAAGAAACTTACAGTAAACAAAGAGGAAACACCATCAAGAACAGAACACCACAAGGATCCCAACAAGTGCCGCAAAACCCCTGATCTTTCCTTAGCCAAAATATGAAAAATATGTACAATGATATCAAAGTCTCCCAAGAGTCCAACCTCTCCAACCTCTGAAAATGATTGAGAAATTACAATATATAGATCACTCTAACACCTTTCCCCACCTCTAGGGGTCGAATTCCCTCTTCAGGGATCAGTTTCAACCAATTCTATTCATGGAACTACAATCTAGGCAACTAACAACTTGCCTCTAAAAGAGTGGAAACTGATCCATTACATGATTTTTACCTTTTTTGTGAGTGAATCTTCTAGAAGAGATAAAAATAAGCCAAAGTTACATGCCCAATATACATTTACATCATAAAAACCCAAAAATTCCATCCACAAGCCAAAACTGGTCCATACTAGGCGAAAAACTGAGCTGGCAGTTGAAAATTCAGCCAAAATTTAAGTGGGTCGCATTTGAGCCGAGTGGGTCTCACTTTTTCCAGCCTGAATTTGAGGTACTTCCCGGCATCCAAATTGAGCTCATGATAGCTCGTTGGAAAGCCCTGGATGTTGAATATCCAACCCAAGTGGAATTTTCCAATTTGGAGCTCATTTGACCCTCCAAAACTTCTTTCTCCCAGAAGTACTTCCTGCTGGTGCAAAAGGTGGCAGCAAGGTGGTTTTCATGGTGTTTTTGAGCTCTTTGACAATCTAGAATCTGATGAAATGCTTAGGTAATGTCTGAGGATGCATAACTAACCATGAAAAATCCAAAAATGCAAAAATTTCCTTCAGCAAGTGTCCCGAAAAAAAGTGAGCATATGAGTGCGAGACCCACTTAACTGAAAAACCTGTTTTTAAGACCAAAAATTTCAAAATGTCAAAAATTTCTCCGAATTTGCTCAAATTCAGAGTGAAGACCCTCCATCATGTATCTTGCCCAGCCAACGAAGCATCGGCCAAAATCCGAAGTGGATTAGGCCTTTTCCGCCGTCTTAGTGCTTCGCGCAACCTCCTCTTCAAAATCTTCATTCTCGCTTTGCAGACATGCATGCGAGCCCAATAATGGCCTTTCATGTGACGAAGCATGTCTTTGTCTCTATCATTATCCTGTGAATGTACCTACGCTGATGAAGAAGGCGAGACCCCTTCCACGCCATGTGGAGATAGTACTCGCGCTGTTGATGAAGTCAACGAGACCCCTTCCACCCCGGGTGGAGATAGTACTCGTCGTGATGTTGAAACAAAGCTCTGTGGATTCTCTGATATGTTACCACTACTGGTGCACTGCTATGCTCCATCTCAGTGCATCAACCTCAACGATTGAGTCACTGTCCGACTCCTGCTCATACTCTGACTCTGTCTCTGACATGGCTTTGAACAAGATATGTGCAATATGTATACTGATATAGATGCAGTGAAGGCAAAGTTTTAATGTTTGTTCAAAACCCAATAAATGTCACCCATGTACCCAAGTATCACAGAAAAACAAAATTACAATGAGGATGGCTCTGTTGTGGCATGAAAACTATCAGTGTTTTGATCACAAGTAAGTTTGACAATGAGTACCAAATGCAAATGTGTGGTCAACTTTGTGATGATGGCCAAAACTTGTCAAAGGGGCAAAGCATGAGATTGTGTTTATGAACTGGAGAATAGGGACAACACGACAATAACCATAGTGACACAAATAACCATGACAACGGCAATATTATGGTGATGGTAGCAGTGATATGGTGATGGAGTTTAAACACAAGACAACATGAACACTGTGCAAAACATGAAAGGGCATGATAGTAATGATAAAATGATAACTGAGGGCGTGAGGATGATATACACAACGTGCTAGGGCATGAGCATATTTACCATTCAAGAGTTGTCAAACTTTTCATAAAACTGCCCATATACTTTCAAAACCTTTAAGGAATTAATTTTCATGTGAATGTAGGGTTTATACATTCTTCTCCAAACATGGCCTCTTTCCCAACATCAAAAACATCACAATCATGCTAAAAATCTATTGAACAATGATTAAAACCTGTTTGGAAGCTTTTGTTTATTTGAATCAAAACTAGGCTTAAAACACACTTTCTGGTTTTACCTTATGGGTCATCCACTTCAAGTGGGTCGCATGCCTCTTGCCACATAGTGCATTTTTCAGGAAGCTTTTGGAGGCCTTCCCGGTGTCCAAATTGAGCGTGTGATAGCTCGTTGGAAAGCTCTTGGAGTCTACTTTCCAACACAAGTGGAATTATGCAATTTGGATTTGATTTACCCTGTCAAAAGCCAAATCTCCCAACACTAGTCAAAATGAGCAGAATGAGGCTGCCTCAAGGCAGAGCGCTGTTGCAGTCAACTTTTGAAGGTCTTCCTCAACTCCAAATTGAGCTCATGATAGCTCATTGGAAAGGTATTTCTGTCTAGTTATCCTTTGAATCATCAAGAAAGTCATTTGGCCAAACATGCTAGGAGAAAACTTGATTTTCCCAAGGTCACTTCAGAGGTGCATTCAATTCTCCTGAGGCAACGGAATTTTTGACATTTCTCTAAAACCATGATACCTGTGTAAAAATTGAAAGAGTTTTTTCTTCCTTGGGATGTTGTGGACAAAAACCTCTCTCCGTTTTCCAAAATTCATCTTTTATTGCTCTGAAACATCATTTGAGTGAAACTTATCCCGATGTGTGAAACAAGGGATTTTGTCGAAATGAAGCGAAATGAAGGGGATAAGGGGCTTCTAAATTATTGGGGAAATTTTTGGAAGTAGGGAGGGATGTTAGGAAGCAGGGGAAAGTGTAATCTCAGAGATTGAGTGAGGGGAAGGGGTCCAAAAGGGAAAAACACAGGCCTAACCTAGAAAATTGCCAAGTTGTGGCAAGAAACTAGGGTTTGTGCAAAAATGAGGAATTTGAGGGATCTCAGTGATGGGAAGTGTTTAATAAGGTATATTAAGGATAGGGGAAGGTGTTTGAACATCAGGATACAAGTTTTTCCGATGATTTGACCATCCAAGAGAAATTACCTCCAAAACCCTAGGTGAGGGAAATGGACCTTACCAAGGCACAACTGAAGCATGAAAAAGATGTAAAATGACCCAATGGAACCTGACATGATGATGAAAACCTTCTGAATGATGGTACACTCAGCTGAATGGTGACATGGACCGACATTTGGACAACTTTGAAAAGAGTGAAAACAAACCCTAGACCTAATGCCTAGTGACCAAATTTTGCTTGAAGACTCATTGAAATGACAAAATTTGACCTTGAAACCTTAAAATCACTTTTTAAGAGCATGTTTGATCATCAAGGGTAGCAGAAAGGTTGAATCTAAATACATACATTGGTGAGAATAATGAAAATTGCAATATTAAATAATATACATCAATGTAAATCGAAAATAAATGACGTACCAATGCAACAATTGACTCATAAACCATACACATTCTTTCAAAACCATGTAACATGCCATCTTTCAAGATTTGATCTGTTGGCGCAGTGCCATACTTTGTTTCCTGCAAGTTTTATACCCCATAAGAAATCATATATTTAATATAAAAGATTTATTTTTTCTATTAATTATAGACGGAGCTAAGTAAAACAAGATCGATAGATGCTT
>JAXQQM020075105.1:0-12187 GCA_034641835.2 Pinus albicaulis | reverse complement strand
TTTAGTGTTAAGCTAATTTATGTTCCTAAACTAACACAATATTTATTATCAATCCGGGTTGTTTATGCTTTGAGGCAAGATCACTATATGTGAAGATCAGATATAATCAACCTTGAAAGATATGTTAAAAGTAATACATTTTACAACTCCAACTCAATTAGTTTAAAAGGAGGAATAATATTGAAATGGTTCTTGACTCAAGAAGTCCACTTTCACCTCAATTACCACTTAATGAATCAGAGATTAAAACCAAGAACTTAAGATGGATAAACTATTAATGAAAGAAGCTCTAATTATATAGATGTATGTTCACTATAATTTATTCATCTAATATCAAAATCTCAAATGAAATTGTTTCACAGCCAAAATGGAAGAAGCCAACTTTAATCATCATAGGCTAAGTGATGGTTAACTTGATACATCGTTTTTCCAACTGAAAGTGATGAATAAGTTGCAACCAAGATATCAATCACTATGACAAATCATTAATCAATCCAAATGTGCTTTGAAAACCAGTTCTACAACAAGGAAATAAAACTAGTTACAAGAAAGTGTAGTTAGCTTGGAATGGGGGCCCTTCCACCCTTGCCTTGCACACTTGATAAATGATCTCAGAAGCTTAACTTCAGTCACACATCCATAACATTGAACAGCAGATTGATAACAGCACAAGTCTTCAAATTAACTTCTCAATCCAAAATTGTCACAATATAAAAGTATATAAGTCAATAATAATCCTAATACATAAGCCATCAAAGCTTTGGCTTTAAATAAGAAGTCTCATGAACAACCGATCTATTTTTACTCAAACAAACCCATCTACTTCTCATCCACCTATCCAAGTCGAATTCATTGTTCTTATCCCAAGAAGTATGGTCAATCCCATAGAATCTCAAAACTGCCCTATTTCTATGGGATTTCTGAATGACTAGTCATGATTGACTAGAACTAAATGGGCCTAATAAAACTTGTTCTGTTCGAACTAGGCATAGGTGGCTTAGTCCTAGTTGCCAAGCTGTCCATCCATCCATTCAACTCGTGCCCAAGTGTCCTTCAACCATATCAACCATATAGCTATTACGGGAATTTCTGAATCAGCCCATTTTGCACTAAAAATCAAACTTTCATAAAAACTTTAGCATTTGAAAAATTAAAATTAAATACCTGAATAGATATCAAATATATGTCAAAATGGAATAAATGAATGGAAAATGGATGGAAAATAGGTGGATAAATAAGTTTCTTTGAGCAAAATAGGACCAAAACTAAGGCCCAACATCTCTCCCTTGCTTATCATCAAGCATGTCCCCATGCTTGCCTGTTCCTCTTTGACCTTCTTCTTCCCGAAGTAGATGTTGTACCAGCGGATACCTACAGTTGCCCTTAGCAAACAATCTAAACTCGTGTCATGTTGTCTAAACAAAGTTGCTTAACCTTCGTCTTCATACTTGGCTCCGCCACATGTTCTTTTCCTTCAACCATTTAAATGCTTGTTTAGAAATTAGATCATTCTTCCTTTTCAATTTCCCCGAGTCTTCTTTCAATTTTTCATTTGTTTTGATCAATTTAGCATTTTCTTTCCGGTTTGCTTTGTTCTCCTCTTCTAACGGTTTTTCAAAAATTTTACTAATTTCTAATTGATCGCCTCAAATCCTTGATTTTCCCATCTTTTTCAAAATCCTGAGTTGTTTTCATTAATGATGCAGCTGCTTCATCAGCATAGGCAGAATCCCTATCAAATTCTTCTTGTGGAATGTTATTTTCTTCTTGTGGTCTTGGAAAATATGTTTCTTCTTCCCTGTCTAAATTGATGGGACTTTGGTTTGTAAATCTTTTGGGAATAGACATCACAGATATTTCATAATCCATAGCCATATTATTTTGGTGTTTGGCTCTTGTTCTAGGATACACGGGTGAATTCATCACTCCCCTACTTTCCTGCTCTGTTTTCTCTTGCACCTCTGTAATCTGTTCAGTAAAATCATTTTTAACCATGAATTCTCTCCACACTATGCCCTGCAATCTTACTTGATATTCACCTAGGATTTTAATCAATCCTTGATGATACATTTGTCCTGCCTTAAGCCTGTTTTCATGTCTTTCTGTTTCAATCATTCTTAAGAGGCTTTTATATAGGAAATAAGGTAAATTAATCCTATCTTCCCCCTTAATGTGCTGTAGAAGTTTAACATGATATAAATGGGCAACGCTATATCCTCGGTCACAAGTCAATAACTTTTGGATGATCAAGACCAATTCTCCCCATGGCTCATTAAACCATTCCCTGGGTATACCTTTTGTCCTATCAAATGTTCCTTCCTGCTTTCTCAAGGAAGAAATTCCATGCTTTCTCCTTGAAGTGTAGCCCTTTGTAATACTTCTCTCCTAACATTGGCAAATCTAAGGCTTTGGACAAGTATTCTTGGGTTACTGGAACAATGATTTCTCCTACTCGAGTCTAGTCTTGATTGAAATTCTTTATAAAATTTTTGGTTATCTCCTCAGAATGGCCATTAAATTTCTGTAGGAAGCCTATCATTCCTGCCTGATAGAGTTTTTCTATAGTCTCTTTTCCCCAACTTTCTATTTGAAATTTTGGCTCTACCCTGTTTGCCATTGTTTCTGTAAACCAATCAATGTAGGCTTCTGCTGTTACTAACTTCATTTTAATAAAAATTATGACTATTTTTTTTTAAATGAAATTCAGTAAGCAAAGAAGCTTACCTTCTTCTTCGACTCAACTCAACTCGCACTTTTAACCTCTCGATATATTTCCTTTCAATAGCACCTTTCCGACCCCTCACGAATACAAGCAACACCAGAGATACTCCGTTAATACACCGACCGTTTTTTATTAAATACACACAGTATCACAAACCACACAATCATGATTTACTTGTGTATATATATATAAAAAAAAATAAGAAAAATCAAAGAGTGCTCTCGGCCTAATATGAAATTTTTTTGCACTGTTTGGGTTTAGGCAAAGGTGTTAAACAAAATTGCATGCAGACTTATCATGAAAATGCAATTATGGAACAAGCTTTCGGCCTCAACACGTCTGCATCGAACCCGACTCTATTTTTCATCCATACTTCAATGTGACCTTTAAGCATTTGATCCCTGACTGTCAAAACAAAACAAAACGCAGTTGCCAACAAAATGTTTTATGGCGTTTTTTTAGTTTACACGCTAAGTGTTTGTCATTGGTGCTATTAGATCACTGCTTAGTGCGCAATTCAACAACCCTCCGCCATACTACTTCACTTAAAACTTGTTACTCATGCAACGGATTTTCCTCACGATGCTGCGCATCACACTCTATCATCAAACCTTAAGTGCTGTCGATCTGGACATAATCACGGGTTTTGAAATTACCTGCCTGTCAACAAAACGCGTGGAATGTAATCGGCGCTCCCAATCCCTACTGTTTCGGTTAACTGAGCTGGTGTCAAAACACAGGATCACAAAATTAATGTCAAACAATATTCCATAATCGCTGAGTGTTAATGAACTTGTGTTAATGAACTCCACCGTTACCTGACTTCATCCTCGAAATCTCGTGATCTCCCGATCGTCGAACCGAGCATTTCTCACCTTAAATTCGCCTTCTTGCTTTCCCCGGAGCGATTTCACTATTCCGCTGCTTCAACCGCCTTCTCTTCTTTCCATATTAATCAACCGCCTTCTCTTTTCTTCAGATCAATGTTTTGTTTCAAAACGCCTTCCTTCTGAGCTCTGGCAATGAGGAATGAGGCTGAAAGTCATGAATGGACCGAGTTCATGGTTGTACCGTGTCTGATGGCGTTATTATGTGAGGTTGGCATGGCTGTCCTCTTTGACCAGTCGACAGACTCTGTCATGAGGATACCACTGCCTTGTTTAATGTTTTAACTATATACGTACACCACCACCTGTGCACGTTATGTTTGAATGACATGGCTGTTTTATCACACCACCGTGCACGCTATGGTTGAATTATCACGCTGTATTGTCACCACCGTGCACGTTGATTTCCCATCGTCGTGTGCTATGATATGCACCAACGCATTTCACTTTGAATGATACACCCGTATCATCACTACCTTCTGCATGAACTGATTACTTCCCCCGTGTCCTTCCGTGCAATGATTCTCCTACGTTGTATATGCCATTATCATTCTGTCAAACTTGTCAACTATGTCATAACCATTATGTTCCAACTATGCGCCATATACCTTCGCCTATGTTTATACCATATGCGCATTGATTATATGACATTGACCTTACCTCTTATGCGTATTAACCTTATGTCTTTTGCGTTCAATTCGCATTCCTCATTTATACTTATGGTATATAGTCTTTGTATAGCGCATTATTTGTTTTGCTTTTTATGCATATGTTTATGATTTTAAAATGACCATCTTAGGTCATTTTTAAAATCATCACCATACTAATGCGTGATTTATGTATGCAGGTGGAAAGAGTTGTCCTAGCTTGGTCTTTTGCTCAAGAAAAATATTTAGGTTTATAGGGAATATGTATGAGGAATGTGTATATGAATGAAATGGAATATGTATAGGATATTATGAAGATAGGATATGTATAGGGAACTATGAATATAGGATATGTATAGGAATATTGAATATCCTCAGTTACTAACTTTAACTTAACAAAAACTAAAAATTCCTAAGAAAAATTTGAATTTCAAGCACAAAATGACTATTCATATACTTCCCTGAATGATGTTTGTACAGGTGGAATGAAGTCAGATGTGGTTAGATGAATCAAAAAGTGAATTTTATTGCTGCTCCTTGTCCTTCATGCTCTGGTTCTTGAATTGAAAATCAGGTCCCTTTATACCGATTCTTTGTTTCCAGTCCCTCCGCATCGCTATGCATGTGCACATGTTGTTTCGGGCAGTGTCTCTTGTGTCCCTCTCAGATGATTTCTTCTTTCAGGTTCCTCTGTTGACAATACAAGTTCCTTCTATACTTCAGCTTTCCAGTTAAAGATCTAATACAAGTCTCCCCCTTGTTTAAGATATGACTTGTCCTCAAGTCAGTTGTTGATGGAGAGTACCTGTATTGAAATTGTGTGAGAATAGTAGAACAAGAAAAGGAATTCATAGAGTCCAAGTTGCCTTGATTTTCCCCTATGAATTCGTGTTTGCATAGTGCCAGTTGCCTGGTTTTCACTAGCAAACAAATTATTATTTTTTTTTTTTATATATATTTTTTATTTTTATTTTTATTTTTTTTATATTATTTTTTATTCAACTACAGTACTGGAAGATGGCTGAGCCTGGTGTGCCATGACTTCCAGTTCTGTATCTTCTATCAGTTGTTTCATAAATGCTTCTTTAACATAGGCTTATTATAAACTTTGAGCCTATGTCCATTCACTATAAAAGAGGTGGAATCCTGGTCAATTGTCGTGATCTTTACTGCTCCATTGTCGAAGACTTCATCAATTTCATATGGGCCTAGCCAGTGTGTTGTGAACTTTGCTTTGAAATCTTTGAACTTGGAGTCCAAAAGTAATGCCCAATCGCCCTTGCGAAATGTCTTTGTCTTGATATATCTGTCGTGCCACTTCATTCTTTGTTGTTGCACCAATGTAGTATGTTCTATGGCTTGTCGACGATGCTCATCTAACTGATTCAGTTCCATGATCCGCCGCTGTTGTGCTTCTGTCAGGTCTAGTCCTAATTCAGCCGCTAGTCTGTATGTTTGTATCTGAAACTCTATAGGCAATAAGGCCTCTTTTCCATATACTAACTGATATGGACTAAAACCAGTTGTATTCTTCCATGTAATTCTATAGGCCCATAGTGCATCTTGTAATTTTTCAGACCAATCTTTTCTGTTCAGCTGTACGATATTCTCTAGGACTTTATTTGTTGATTCAACCTGCCCATTTGCTTGAGGATGATATGGTGTAGATGTTCTGTGTTTGATCTTGTACTTCTCTGTTAGATCTCGTGCCAGTTTTGATGTAAATTGTGTTCCTTGATCTGTTACAATTTGTCTAGGTACTCCATATCTGACAAAGATTTCTTTAAAAAGAAAGTTGGCCACTATATCTTCTGTTGCTCTATTTACTGCTTTAGCCTCTGCCCACTTGGTTACATAATCTGTACATCCTAAGATGTACTTCTTTCCATTTGATGATGGATTGATGGGTCCAACAAAGTCAAGCGCCCATTGCTCAAATGGTTCTATGAGGACCTATGGCTTCAGCGGCATCTCATCTCTTGTTATTGGTCTCCCTGTTCTTTGGCAACTGTCACATTGCTTGACATATTTCTTAGAGTCTTGGAAGATGGATGGCCAGTAGTAGCCCAGTTGCAGCACCTTATATGCTGTTCGTTTCTCTGCAAAATGGCCACCACATGGTTCATCGTGACATGCCTTTAGAATATCTAATATTTCATCTTCTCGCACACATTTTCTAACTATCAAATCTGAACCAGTATAAAATAACTCACCATTTACCCAACTATACCTGGAACTTTCTTTAATAATTTTGTGTCTTTGCTTTTTAGTGAATTGGTTTGGTAACTTTCCAGAAGATAAATAGTTTGCCATGTCTGCAAACCATGGTGTTTTTACCGTGATAGCAAACAAATGTTCAGCGGGAAAGTTATCTGCAACTGGATTTGGATCATTGGGTGAATGTATGCGGGACAGAAAGTCAGCTACTTGATTTTCCTTGCCTGGCCAATCTTGTATTGTGATATTAAACTCTTGCAGTAATAGTAACCATCTTGTTACTCTTCCATTGGTTATAGGTTTATTCATGAAGTATTTGATTGCTGAATGATCTGTATGAATGAAAACTTGATATCCTCTTATATAATGTCTGAATTTGTTTACTGCATGTATAACGGCTAACATTTCTTTCTCGGTGACTGTATAGTTCAATTCTGCAGGTGTTAGATTCTTGCTTATAAAGTATATTGCATACTTGAACAAGTTCTCTTTCTGTCCAAGGGAGGCACCTATTGCGGTATCAGACGCATCAGTTGATATATGAAATGGCAAAGACCAATTTGGTCCACGGAGAATGGGTGCAACTGATAATTTTTCTTTTAGAATTTGAAATGCATTTTGACAGTCATTTGTCCAGTGAAATTAAATATCTTTTGCTAATAATTTGAACAGAGGTTGGGATATTTTACTGAAGTTTTCAATGAATCGTCTATAATAGCCTGCATAGCCTAAGAAACTTCTTACCTCTCTCTGTGTTGTAGGAGGCATTAAGGTTACTAGGACTTGGATTTTTGCTGGATCCACTTTTATTCCCGAAGAAGAAATATGGTGTCCCAGAACTATTCCTTCTGTCAACATTATATAGCATTTCTCATTCCTTAATGACAAATTTGTTTCAATGCATCGTTTCAACACCTTCTCAAGATTATTTAAGCAATCATTATATGTGTTTCCATAAACTGTAAAGTCATCCATGTAAACCTCTACACATTCATGGATTAGATCAGCAAAACTTGCAAGCACTGCTCGTTGAAAAGTTGCAGGTGCATTACATAAACCAAATGGCAAAACATTATATGCATAGGTTCCCCATGGGCAAGTGAATGTTGTCTTGTCTTGGTCTTCTGTTGGTATTCTAATCTGGTTGTACCCGCTAAACCCATCTAAGAAAGAGAAGAATTTCTCTCCAGCCAATGAGTCTAACACTTGATCAATAAATGGTAGAGGAAAATGATATTTGAGTGTAGCTTTGTTTAGTTCTCGATAATGCACACATACCCTCCACTTTCCATTTTTCTTTGGAACAATAACCAGTGGAGAAAGCCATTGACTATCTGAAATAGGATAGATGAATCCAACATTTAACAATTTTTGCAGTTCATCTTTCACTATTTCTTTCATCATAGGATTCATTCGTCTTTGAGGTTGTCCTACAGGTTTAATTTGTTCATCTGTATAGATGTGGTGGACACATGTGTTAGGATGGATTCCTTGCATGTCAGTATAATCCCAGGCAAAAGCTTTTGAATATTTCTGTAATAATGCAATTACCTCTTGTTCTTGTTCTGATTGCAACTCATTTCCAATGTTTAAATGTGTTCCAGGACTTACCTCAATTGTTTTTATGATTGGATTGGAGATTGTGTTTACAGGAAAGATGTCTATAAAAGAATTTCTCAAAGTTTGAATAGTACAGGTTTCCTGAAAACTTTGGTTCAAAGGGTTATTTGCAGCTTCATATTGCATTTCTCTAAGCTGCTCTGAAATACTTGGTTCTCAAATGAAAAGATCCATTAAGTCTTCATTCCCTTCTTCTTCTCTTAGATCAAAGAATTTATTTATACTTAAAACTGATTTAGTTTGCTGTTTTTCTTCAGCTTCAAGTACTGATTCTAAAGAAGTTGACTGTGTAGGTGAATAAAGAGCAATATGTTTCCTTTCTTCTCCATGTGAAATAATCATGCTTCCCCCGACCGCATCCTATAAAGGCATCACGGTAGCTAAGCATGGTCTGCCTAAGATTAGAGGATGTCCTCCCAAATTTGATTTTGGTTGCAGAATAAGGAAGTCAACAGGATACTCCCATGAATCCAAAGAGACTATAATATCTTCCAATGTTCCTTCAGGAACAACTTTAGATCTGTCTGCCAATTCTAAGATTGTAGAGGTTGATCTAATGTTGTTCAAATGCAAAGTTTTCCTGGTCTCCATTGTCATTACATTTATAGCTGCTCCCAAGTCTATTAATGTGTTTGGTACTGAGAAATTATTTATTGATATAGTAACCATAGCGATACCAGGATCAATATATTTTTCTATTTTGGTTTCTGTAGACATGAGACTTGCTAGTTTACCAATGACTTGGATTGTAGTAGGATCCTTCTTCTTTCTCTGAGTTTTCTTAATGTACAATTCCTTTATTGTTTTAGCATATATTGATATTTCTTTAATTGCCTTCAACAAAGGAATTTTTACATAAGCATTTTTTAACTCATCTAAAATATCAAATACAGGAAGGGTTATTTCTTTTTGTTGTTCCACTAACCTTTCAGGATAAGGTGGTGTTGAGTTGGGAATGTTTGTTTCTTTTCTCGAATTTGTATCTTAGTTTGTTGTGTTTCAGGTGATTCTCCTTGTTCGGTTGGTTCTTCTATGATTGGAGGAGAATCCTTTTTAAGCACTTTTCCAGATCTTAGATGGACTTCATTAAGAGGAAGAATTGAATATGTGGGAAAACATGTTGCGTCCTCTACAGTATATGCAGCTTTTTCCATCTTATTATTCGGATTTGCAATTGGTTGTGCTGGTAATTGAGTTGGTCTGGGTTGATTTGTGGGTAGCTGCAACTGTTGTGCTTGGGTCAACAACGGTGGGGGATTCTGCTGCGGATAGGGAATGGATTGTGGATATGCAGAATGTTGTTGTTGAAATGGTATGGATTGAGGATATTGTGGATATGTGAATGGCTGTTGGTATTGTTGCGGGTATTGTTGAGGTGGCTGGTTTCCATAACCATATCCTCTCCAACCTTGTGCATGTTGTTGTGGATATTGTTGTGGAGGCCAAGCTTGCCATGGCATTGGAGTTGTCCAAGGATTTTGAGATGGATAAAGGTAATTTTGTTGAGGGAACCGTTGCTGATTTTGTTGAGGCATTCTAGGTTGCCATGGTCTTCGTGGTGCTACATAATAAAAACCTTCCATTCCTGGCACTTCTTCCATTGGATTCATTTGTAATTCTTTCAATTTTAGACAATTTTCTGTAGAATGTTTTTCTGTACAAAGACCACAAACCTGAATACTCTTAACACTATCCAAAGGACATTCTCTTAATGGATGTTTGTTTCTACATTTGGGACAAAAGATTGCTAAAGCTTGGTCTTGTTCTTCTTTCCTTTTATTTGTCTTTAGCACATCTACTTGTGTCCCTAATGTACTTAAAAGATCTGTTTTGAAATTTTCCAATAAACTTGCTATTTCAGCTCGTGTTATCCCTCCTGCAGCTGACTTTGCTGCTTTTGAACTTACGTCTCTTCTTCCTGTTTTTGCTCTTCCTCTAGAATATTTTTGACATAAGTCAACAATTTCTTCGAATGGTAGGTTTGAGATATCTCCTTTACCCATCACATTCAAAATGTCAAGATATTCATGCCTTATACCCTTGAGAAAGATTGTTCGAATGGTTTCTTGATTTAGAGAATGTTGTTTAGATTTCTGTAGATTATACAAAAATCTCTCCAAATATTCTTCTAGACTTTCATCTTCTTGTTGTGTCATTCTAAAAATATCTTCCTTTGAATCTCTAGATCTGCAATAAGCTTGATTTTTTTTTAAGGAAGACTGATCTCATATCATCCCAAGAAGCTATTGTATGTTCTCCTAAACCCATAAACCATTTCAAGGCTGCTGCTTTTAATGTTGCAGGGAAAATACGAAGTTTATGGATGTCATCAGTATATCCATATGTTCTACATAGAATATCAAATTCAAACATAAATGAATCAGGATCTTCTGTTGACATTCCATAAAAATTTGGCAAGACAGAAGGTGGAATATTTTTCATTTTCACTTCTTCTCCTAATATTGCACTTGTGTCAATTATTGGAAAGCCAAAGGTAGTTTCATCTTCTTGTCTTTTCTGATCAGTTTCCATTTTTCTATCATTTTCTTGTTTTGCATCCTCTTCTCTTTTTCTTCTCCATTCTGCTTGTTGTCTTGCATATTGAGCTCGTTGTTCAGGAGTGAGAATAACAGATCCATGTCCTTCTTCTGCCATCGGTTGATTTGTTTCAATTTTAAGTGGAGTTTCAGGTTGGTCAAAGATAGGAGGATTTATGGATGGAAATAAAGATTGTTTTCATTTGATAATTTCTTTTTGTTTTCCAGAAGTTAAAGATTGTTTTTGCTTTGTTTCCCAAGCTAACAAAGTTTGTATCTCAATCAAAGTTAATCTTTGTCCACCTCTTTGTTTTTCTGCCAATTCCTCAATGATTGGATTACCAGTAACTGGGGTGTTTGATGATCCTATCTCTATTTGTGGGGGGTTTTTAATAAATCTACCATGAGGATCTCTATGTCTAGGCATAAAGTAACATAACTAAAAAGTGTAACTACTGTTTTTTTTTTTTTTTATATTTTTTCTCTCTATTGACTATGCCGATATTTGCCTCCCCGGCAACGGTGCCAAAATGTTGAGCTAATTTATGTACCTAAACTAACACAATATTTATTATCAATCCGGGTTGTTTATGCTTTGAGGCAAGATCACTATATGTGAAGATCAGATATAATCAACCTTGAAAGATATGCTCAAAGTAATACATTTTACAACTCCAACTCAATTAGTTTAAAAGGAGGAATAATATTGACATGGTTCTTGACTCAAGAAATTCATTTCAACCTCAATTACCACTTAATGAATCAGAGATTAAAAACCAAGAACTTTAAGATGGATAAATTATGAAATGAAAGAAGCTCTTAACTTAAGAGACATGTAAAGTGTTCCATTATAATTTATTCATCTTAATATAAAAAATCTCAACAAGAAATTGCTTGCACACAACAAAAGAAACCAACTTTAATTCATCATTTTCATAGAAGGGATGCTCAACTTGATAAATCTGTTTTTCCAACTTGATAAAGTGATGAATCAGCTATAAACTAATGACATCAATCACTATGCATAAATCATTAATCAATCTGTAATAAAGCTTTGAAAACCAGTTCTACAACAAGGAAATAAAACTAGTTACAAGAAAGTGTACTTAGCTTGGAATGGGGGCCCTTCCACCCTTGCCTTGCACACTTGATAAATGATCTCAGAAGCTTAACTTCAGTCACACATCCATAACATTGAACAGCAAATTGATAACAGCACAAGTCTTCAAATTAAATTCTCAATCCAAAATTGTCACAATATAAAAGTATATAAGTCAATAATAATCCTAATACCTAAGCCATCAAAGCTTTGGCTTTAAATAAGAAGTCTCATGAACAAACTGATCTATTTTTACTCAAACAAACCCATCTATTTCTCATCCACCTATCTAAGTCGAATTCATTATTCTTATCCCAAGAAAGATGGTCATTCCCATAGAAGCTCAAAACTGCCCTATTTCGATGGGATTAATGACTAGTCATGATTGACTAGAACTAAATGGGCCTAATAAAGCTTGTTCTGTTCGAACTAAGCATAGGTGGCTTAGTCCTAGTTTC